>JARPMJ010002976.1:0-2500 GCA_033366665.1 Phoxinus dragarum
TACTCACAGGCACACACACACACACACACACACTTACTCACAGACACACACACACACACACACACACACTTACTCACAGGCACACACACACACACACACACACACTTACTCACAGGCACACACACACACACACACACACACACACACACACACTTACTCACAGGCACACACACACACAGACACACTGTTGTTTTTATCATCGTATAATTGCATGGCACAGTTTAATTGCTCTCCTGTCGTTCCGTCTGATTGGCTGATTGTTATTTCCCTTTGCTCTGAGTGGACAGAGCCGTCGCTATGACAACGCACATTATCACCTCAGTGCTTCATTTGCATAAGCTGTTTCACATAAATATCAATATGCTCCAAACAAACAATATCATTAGAGAAGTGCAGGGAGAAGGAGAATATGGAGTCGTTAGAGCAGAAGTTGGTGATGAGAAACACAGTCTCGCCGTGAGTGTGGAGCCGAGGTCACGTGAGGAACGCCCGTCCGGACTGTGCCGACCGCGAGGCCATCCGGACTGTGCCGACCGCGAGGCCGTCCGGACTGTGCTGACCGCGAGGGCCGTCCGGACTGTGCCGACCGCGAGGCCGTCCGGACTGTGCCGACCGCGAGGCCGTCCGGACTGTGCTGACCGTGAGGCCGTCCGGACTGTGCTGACCGTGAGGCCGTCCGGACTGTGCTGACCGTGAGGCCGTCCGGACTGTGCTGACCGTGAGGCCGTCCGGACTGTGCTGACCGTGAGGCCGTCCGGACTGTGCTGACCGTGAGGCCGTCCGGACTGTGCTGACCGTGAGGCCGTCCGGACTGTGCAGACCGCGAGGCCGTCCGGACTGTGCTGACCGTGAGGCCGTCCGGACTGTGCAGACCGCGAGGCCGTCCGGACTGTGCTGACCGCGAGGCCGTCCGGACTGTGCCGACCGCGAGGCCGTCCGGACTGTGCCGACCGCGGGGCGAGACTCAAGTCATGGGATTATTTGTAATATTCTGAATTGTTCATGAGAAATTGTTTTACGAATTCGATGTGAGGCTGTATCTCTGCAAAATATTCAAGGGAACATATCATTCAAATCTGACTTTCCCGTGTGCAGTAATCGGGCTTCTACAGACCCAGAACACCTGAGCAGTGAAACCCAGTCTCGGTTCTGGTGAGCCTTTCTCTGCAAGCATGACTAAAGAGGAGCAAATTTGACAAGCAATAATAAATGATCTGGTATTTTGAGCTGAAGTTTCACACACACATTCTGGGGACACTGTAGGGTTATATCATGGGTGTAATATGTCAGCTTTAAAATGAGTTTGCATGAGTGTGCATCATCAGGCCATCACAGGAATGCGTGTAAATGAGTCTGATGGTTCAGGACGCTGTGGGTCACATGGCTGGTTTAGGCTGGTGTAGACTGGTGTAGGCTGGTTTAGACTGGTGTAGACTGGTGTAGGCTGGTGTAGGCTGGTTTATGCTGGTGTAGGCTGGTGTAGGCTGGTTTAGGCTGGTGTAGGCTGGTGTAGACTGGTCTAGGCTGGTGTAGGCTGGTTTAGGCTGGTGTAGGCTGGTTTAGGCTGGTGTAGGCTGGTTTAGGCTGGTCTAGGCTGGTGTAGGCTGGTGTAGGCTGGTCTAGGCTGGTGTAGGCTGGTTTAGGCTGGTGTAGGCTGGTGTAGGCTGGTCTAGGCTGGTGTAGGCTGGTTTAGGCTGGTCTAGGCTGGTGTAGGCTGGTTTAGGCTGGTGTAGGCTGGTGAAGGCTGGTGTAGGCTGGTTTAGACTGGTGTAGGCTGGTTTAGGCTGGTCTAGGCTGGTGTAGGCTGGTTTAGGCTGGTGTAGACTGGTGTAGGCTGGTTTAGGCTGGTTTAGGATGGTTTAGACTGGTTTAGACTGGTTTAGGCTGGTCTAGGCTGGTTTAGGCTGGTGTAGGCTGGTGTAGGCTGGTTTAGGCTGGTCTAGGCTGGTTTTGACTGGTGTAGGCTGGTTTAGGCTGGTGTAGGCTGGTTTAGGCTGGTCTAGGCTGGTGTAGGCTGGTTTAGGCTGGTGTAGACTGGTGTAGGCTGGTTTAGGCTGGTTTAGGATGGTTTAGACTGGTTTAGGCTGGTCTAGGCTGGTGTAGGCTGGTGTAGGCTGGTTTAGGCTGGTGTAGACTGGTGTAGGCTGGTGTAGGCTGGTTTAGGCTGGTCTAGGCTGGTTTTGACTGGTTTAGGCTGGTTTAGGCTGGTGTAGACTGGTTTAGGCTGGTCTAGGCTGGTGAAGGCTGGTTTAGGCTGGTCTAGGCTGGTTTTGACTGGTTTTGACTGGTTTAGGCTGGTGTAGACTGGTTTAGGCTGGTCTAGGCTGGTGAAGGCTGGTTTAGGCTGGTCTAGGCTGGTGTAGGCTGGTTTAGGCTGGTCTAGGCTGGTGAAGGCTGGTGTAGACTGGTGTAGGCTGGTGTAGACTGGTGTAGGCTGGTCTAGGCTGGTGAAGGCTGGTTTAGGCTGGTCTAGGCTGGTGAAGGCTGGTTTAGGCTGGTC
>JARPMJ010002976.1:10000-20000 GCA_033366665.1 Phoxinus dragarum
ACGGAGGTCCTTCTCCTTAGTTACAGTTGCTGAGCTAGGATAACCGTTCGAGGGCGGGGTTTTGCGAACGGTCAATTATGAGTAGCTATATGATCAAATTATTAGGCTACAGTTTCTTGTCAATCTATATTTATTTCAATGTGAACATACGCTGCGGTCCAGCACAGCAGAACACAGACTCTGTGTGTAAACGATCGCCGCACTGTACACGCACCGCAGCTGGAGCGGATTGCCGGACCGCATCCGTGTGCAGTGTGAAAGCTCTGTTAACATGGGTACGGGAAAAAATACGCACTGCACACGGAGTATGTGTGAAACGGGCGTGAGGCTTTTCTCAGGAAGAAAAAAAGTCATTCAGGTTCAAAACGACGAGAAAAAACGATGACAGAAAGATCATTTTTGGATGAACTAAACCTTTATATTTGTTTAAACCATTTAACCCAAATGCATAAATCTTAAATGGCTGAATATTGTTTGAGTGAGGCCTGGTGTGTGTCCGTGTGTGTGTTGTGCGTGTCGAGTGTGTAGCTGGAGCCGAGCTCTTCCTGTTGACTGCAGAGTCCCACACACACACTGAGTGCGAGGTCACAGAGACACACACACACACACACACACACAGAGTCCCACACACACCACTGAGTGCGAGGTCACAGAGACACACACACACACACACACACACACACACAGAGACACACACACACCACTGAGTGCGAGGTCACAGAGACACACACACACACACAGAGTCCCCCCCCCCACACACACACACACACACACACAGAGACTCCCGAGCGGGGGGTTTCCGTCAGACGCTTCATGAGTTCTGCTCTCATAGATAATAAATGATCGGAGTTATTCTGTTTATGCCTTATTTATTCTGAACTGTCGATGTGACTCCGCACACATTCAGTTGACTCATAATTCCCGTTTCAGTGTTTATTTGACGGCTGGTGTTTATAGAGAACTACACAGTTCATCAGCAGAAAACTGGCTTGTCTTTAATAGGAGCTTTGGGTCAATATCTAATTACATTTTCTTTCTTTTTTCTTTAAGATTTACGAAGCACATTTAGATCATATAATTTGTTTGCTCAATGATCCCGAACAGAAGTGATTAATCTGTAAATAATGTTCATGATAAATACTGTACATTTCCATCCTGACACTGTTAATGAGCCACTATTACAGGTTTATAGATGCCACTGTGTTCAGAAACACACACACCACACACACACAACACAGAGAGAGAGACACACACACACAGAGACACAGACACACGCACGCACACACACACACACACACACACACACACACACAGAGAGAGAGACACAGAGACACACACACAGACACACACACACACACACACACGCACACACACAGAAACACAGACACACACACGCACACACACACACACACACACACTCACTGGCTCTCCTCATGGAGGTTCTAGAATAGCCCGGTGTTCTGCTAATATTAGTCTCTATTGTGTCGGTGTGGCAGGAAGTGATGCGTCTGCTGTCGTCTGGCCATGTGACACACTGGGTTAAAGGCTCAGAGGTTTGTATAATCACACACTCATCGTCAGGTAAATGAGGTCTGGGCTCAGGGAAGTATAATATTAATGACGGTTTATAGGGTCACAGGAGCTTCACTTCATGTTTTTCACTCATTAATAATCATCAACGGACTCAGTGCTGGATCTCAATGACATCCATGATTTCTTTATGTAACGTTGCTGTAAAAGTCAATGAATGCGAAGCCTTTCTCAAGTAGGGTTTCCACATGTCTGGAGTCGTTTGATTGTGATATCTGTGAGGAAATGAAGAGTAAGAGTTTCTGTGATGAAACCTGGATTTCAGACACTGATGACCTTTGACGTGTTTCTCAACTCATGATTCTCAGTCTGATCATTATTAGCTGAACACCAGCCGCGTGTTCGTTCTGTGGGTCATGTGAGGGTTAATGACGGCTAGCTGCGCATTAAACAACTTTAATGCTCGATGTGGAGGCAAAGAACTATCCGAAGCAAAGCACTAGCTGTGGATTATGCCGCTTATGCCACGGTCATCTGCCAGCGTGTCGGTCGCTCTCTCCTGCGTGTCGGTCGCTCTCCTGCGTGTCGGTCGCTCTCTCCTGCGTGTCGGTCGCTCTCCTGCGTGTCGGTCGCTCTCCTGCGTGTCGGTCGCTCTCCTGCGTGTCGGTCGCTCTCCTGCGTGTCGGTCGCTCTCTCCTGCGTGTCGGTCGCTCTCGTGCGTGTCGGTCGCTCTCTCCTGCGTGTCGGTCGCTCTCCTGTCGGTCGCTCTCTCCTGCGTGTCGGTCGCTCTCTCCTGCGTGTCGGTCGCTCTCCTGCGTGTCGGTCGCTCTCCTGTCGGTCGCTCTCCTGTCGGTCGCTCTCCTGCGTGTCGGTCGCTCTCCTGTGTGTCGGTCGCTCTCCTGTCGGTCGCTCTCATCCTGCGTGTCGGTCGCTCTCCTGCGTGTCGGTCGCTCTCGTGTCGGTCGCTCTCCTGCGTGTCGGTCGGATCTCCTGTCGGTCGCTCTCTCCTGCGTGTCGGTCGCTCTCCTGCGTGTCGGTCGCTCTCCTGCGTGTCGGTCGCTCTCCTGCGTGTCGGTCGCTCTCGTGTCGGTCGCTCTCCTGCGTGTCGGTCGCTCTCCTGTCGGTCGCTCTCCTGTCGGTCGCTCTCCTGCGTGTTGGTCGCTCTCGTGCGTGTCGGTCGGTCTCCTGTCGATCGCTCTCCTGCGTGTCGGTCGCTCTCCCTGTCGGTCGCTCTCGTGCGTGTCGGTCGCTCTCCTGTCGGTCGCTCTCCTGCGTGTCGGTCGCTCTCCTGTCGGTCGCTCTCGTGCGTGTCGGTCGCTCTCCTGTCGGTCGCTCTCCTGTCGGTCGCTCTCCTGTCGGTCGCTCTCGTGCGTGTCGGCCGCTCTCCTGTCGGTCGCTCTCCTGCGTGTCGGTCGCTCCTCCTGCGTGTCGGTCGCTCTCCTGCGTGTCGGTCGCTCTCCTGTCGGTCGCTCTCCTGTCGGTCGCTCTCCTGTCGGTCGCTCTCCTGTCGGTCGCTCTCCTGTCGGCCGCTCTCCTGTCGGCCGCTCTCCTGTCGGTCGCTCTCGTGCGTGTCGGTCGCTCTCCTGTCGGTCGCTCTCCTGTCGGCCGCTCTCCTGTCGGTCGCTCTCCTGTCGGTCGCTCTCCTGCGTGTCGGTCGCTCTCCTGTCGGTCGCTCTCCTGTCGGTCGCTCTCCTGCGTGTCGGTCGCTCTCCTGTCGGTCGCTCTCCTGCGTGTCGGTCGCTCTCCTGTCGGTCGCTCTCGTGCGTGTCGGTCGCTCTCGTGCGTGTCGGTCGCTCTCCTGCGTGTCGGTCACTCTCCTGTCGGTCGCTCTCGTGCGTGTCGGTCGGCTCTCCTGTCGGTCGCTCTCCTGTCGGTCGCTCTCCTGTCGGTCGCTCTCCCTGTCGGTCGCTCTCCTGCGTGTCGGTCCGCTCTCCTGTCGGTCGCTCTCCTGTCGGTCGCTCTCCTGCGTGTCGGTCGCTCTCCTGTGTGTCGGTCGCTCTCCTGTCGGTCGCTCTCGTGCGTGTCGGTCGCTCTCGTGTGTGTCGGTCGCTCTCCTGCGTGTCGGTCGCTCTCGTGCGTGTCGGTCGGTCTCCTGTCGGTCGCTCTCCTGCGTGTCGGTCGGTCTCCTGTCGGTCGCTCTCGTGCGTGTCGGTCGCTCTCCTGTCGGTCGCTCTCCTGCGTGTCGGTCGCTCTCCTGTCGGTCGCTCTCGTGCGTGTCGGTCGCTCTCGTGCGTGTCGGTCGCTCTCCTGTCGGTCGCTCTCGTGCGTGTCGGCCGCTCTCCTGTCGGTCGCTCTCCTGCGTGTCGGTCGCTCTCCTGCGTGTCGGTCGCTCTCCTGCGTGTCGGTCGCTCTCCTGCGTGTCGGTCGCTCTCCTGTCGGTCGCTCCTCCTGCGTGTCGGTCGCTCTCCTGTCGGTCGCTCTCGTGCGTGTCGGTCGCTCTCCTGTCGGTCGCTCTCCTGTCGGTCGCTCTCGTGCGTGTCGGCCGCTCTCCTGTCGGTCGCTCTCCTGCGTGTCGGTCGCTCTCCTGTCGGTCGCCTCTCCTGCGTGTCGGTCGCTCTCCTGTCGGTCGCTCTCCTGCGTGTCGGTCGCTCTCCTGTCGGTCGCTCTCGTGCGTGTCGGTCGCTCTCGTGCGTGTCGGTCGCTCTCCTGTCGGTCGCTCTCCTGCGTGTCGGTCGCTCTCCTGTCGGTCGCTCTCGTGCGTGTCGGTCGCTTCTCCTGTCGGTCGCTCTCGTGCGTGTCGGTCGCTCTCCTGTCGGTCGCTCTCCTGCGTGTCGGTCGCTCTCCTGTCGGTCGCTCTCGTGCGTGTCGGTCGCTCTCGCGCCGTGTCGGTCGCTCTCCTGTCGGTCACTCTCCTGTCGGTCGCTCTCCTGTCGGTCGCTCTCCTGTCGGTCGCTCTCGTGCGTGTCGGTCGCTCTCCTGTCGGTCGCTCTCCTGCGTGTCGGTCGCTCTCCTGTCGGTCGCTCTCCTGTCGGTCGCTCTCCTGCGTGTCGGTCGCTCTCCTGTCGGTCGCTCTCCTGCGTGTCGGTCGCTCTCCTGTCGGTCGCTCTCGTGCGTGTCTGTCGCTCTCGTGCGTGTCGGTCACTCTCCTGCGTGTCGGTCGCTCTCCTGTCGGTCGCTCTCGTGCGTGTCGGTCGCTCTCGTGCGTGTCGGTCGCTCTCCTGCGTGTCGGTCGCTCTCCTGCGTGTCGGTCGCTCTCCTGTCGGTCGCTCTCGTGCGTGTCGGTCGCTCTCCTGTCGGTCGCTCTCGTGCGTGTCGGTCGCTCTCCTGTCGGTCGCTCTCGTGCGTGTCGGTCGCTCTCCTGTCGGTCGCTCTCGTGCGTGTCGGTCGCTCTCGTGCGTGTCGCTCCTCGTGCGTGTCGGTCGCTCTCCTGTCGGTCGCTCTCGTGCGTGTCGGTCGCTCTCCTGTCGGTCGCTCCTCCTGCGTGTCGGTCGCTCTCCTGTCGGTCGCTCTCGTGCGTGTCGGTCGCTCTCCTGTCGGTCGCTCTCCTGTCGGTCGCTCTCGTGCGTGTCGGCCGCTCTCCTGTCGGTCGCTCTCCTGCGTGTCGGTCGCTCTCCTGTCGGTCGCTCTCCTGCGTGTCGGTCGCTCTCCTGTCGGTCGCTCTCCTGCGTGTCGGTCGCTCTCCTGTCGGTCGCTCTCGTGCGTGTCGGTCGCTCTCGTGCGTGTCGGTCGCTCTCCTGTCGGTCGCTCTCCTGCGTGTCGGTCGCTCTCCTGTCGGTCGCTCTCGTGCGTGTCGGTCGCTCTCCTGTCGGTCGCTCTCGTGCGTGTCGGTCGCTCTCCTGTCGGTCGCTCTCCTGCGTGTCGGTCGCTCTCCTGTCGGTCGCTCTCGTGCGTGTCGGTCGCTCTCGCGCGTGTCGGTCGCTCTCCTGTCGGTCACTCTCCTGTCGGTCGCTCTCCTGTCGGTCGCTCTCCTGTCGGTCGCTCTCGTGCGTGTCGGTCGCTCTCCTGTCGGTCGCTCTCCTGCGTGTCGGTCGCTCTCCTGTCGGTCGCTCTCCTGCGTGTCGGTCGCTCTCCTGTATGTCGGTCGCTCTCCTGTCGGTCGCTCTCGTGCGTGGTCGGTCGCTCTCCTGTCGGTCGCTCTCGTGCGTGTCGGTCGCTCTCGTGCGTGTCGGTCACTCTCCTGCGTGTCGGTCGCTCTCCTGTCGGTCGCTCTCGTGCGTGTCGGTCGCTCTCGTGCGTGTCGGTCGCTCTCCTGCGTGTCGGTCGCCTCTCCTGCGTGTCGGTCGCTCTCCTGTCGGTCGCTCTCGTGCGTGTCGGTCGCTCTCGTGCGTGTCGGTCGCTCTCCTGTCGGTCGCTCTCGTGCGTGTCGGTCGCTCTCGTGCGTGTCGGTCGCTCTCCTGCGTGTCGGTCGCTCTCCTGCGTGTCGGTCGCTCTCCTGTCGGTCGCTCTCCTGCGTGTCGGTCGCTCTCCTGTCGGTCGCTCTCGTGCGTGTCGGTCGCTCTCCTGTCGGTCGCTCTCGTGCGTGTCGGTCGCTCTCCTGTCGGTCGCTCTCGTGCGTGTCGGTCGCTCTCGTGCGTGTCGGTCGCTCTCCTGCGTGTCGGTCGCTCTCCTGTCGGTCGCTCTCCTGCGTGTCGGTCGCTCTCCTGTCGGTCGCTCTCGTGCGTGTCGGTCGCTCTCCTGTCGGTCGCTCTCGTGCGTGTCGGTCGCTCTCCTGTCGGTCGCTCTCGTGCGTGTCGGTCGCTCTCGTGCGTGTCGGTCGCTCTCGTGCGTGTCGGTCGCTCTCCTGTCGGTCGCTCTCGTGCGTGTCGGTCGCTCTCCTGTCGGTCGCTCTAGTGCGTGTCGGTCGCTCTCTCTGTCGGTCGCTCTCGTGCGTGTCGGTCGCTCTCGTGCGTGTCGGTCGCTCTCCTGTCGGTCGCTCTCCTGCGTGTCGGTCGCTCTCGTGTGTGTCGGTCGCTCTCGTGCGTGTCGGTCGGTCTCCTGTCGGTCGCTCTCGTGCGTGTCGGTCGCTCTCCTGTCGGTCGCTCTCCTGCGTGTCGGTCGCTCTCGTGCGTGTCGGTCGCTCTCGTGCGTGTCGGTCGCTCTCCTGTCGGTCGCTCTCTCCTGCGTGTCGGCCGCTCTCCTGTCGGTCGCTCTCGTGCGTGTCGGTTGCTCTCCTGTCGGTCGCTCTCCTGCGTGTCGGTCGCTCTCGTGCGTGTCGGTCGCTCTCGTGCGTGTCGGTCGCTCTCCTGTCGGTCGCTCTCTCCTGCGTGTCGGCCGCTCTCCTGTCGGTCGCTCTCGTGCGTGTCGGTTGCTCTCCTGTCGGTCGCTCTCCTGTCGGTCGCTCTCCTGTCGGTCGCTCTCGTGCGTGTCGGTCGCTCTCCTGTCGGTCGCTCTCCTGTCGGTCGCTCTCGTGCGTGTCGGTCGCTCTCCTGTCGGTCGCTCTCCTGTCGGTCGCTCTCCTGTCGGTTGCTCTCCTGTCGGTCGCTCTCCTGTCGGTCGCTCTCGTGCGTGTCGGTCGCTCTCCTGTCGGTCGCTCTCCCTGTCGGTCGCTCTCGTGCGTGTCGGTCGCTCTCCTGTCCGGTCGCTCTCGTGCGTGTCGGTCGCTCTCCTGTCGGTCGCTCTCCTGTCGGTCGCTCTCGTGCGTGTCGGTCGCTCTCCTGTCGGTCGCTCTCCTGTCGGTCGCTCTCGTGCGTGTCGGCTCGCTCTCCTGTCGGTCGCTCTCCTGTCGGTCGCTCTCGTGCGTGTCGGTCGCTCTCCTGTCGGTCGCTCTCCTGTCGGTCGCTCTCGTGCGTGTCGGTCGCTCTCCTGTCGGTCGCTTTCTCCTGCGTGTCGGTCGCTCTCGTGCGTGTCGGTCGCTCTCTCCTGCGTGTCGGTCGCTCTCGTGCGTGCGAGTCCCTGCGAGTTGGGTTACCCTCCTCACTATGGCGTTATATGTGTGCCTCAATCCCCAGCTGCTCTCGTTTCTCAGGAGCTCACTGATTCGCACGAGTCCCAGGACGGTCGTTCTCACTCCTCTGCTTTGTTTATATCAGCCTTTCCCGGGAATGATCCTCATAACATACGGTGTGACGCAGAAGGCTCGATCGTCAGCCTGTGATTCTGTGAGCAGCGTCTCCTAATGCGACGCGTGTCTGAATAGATATAAAGCACTGATCTGAAGAGTGTGTGTGTGTGTGTTATACAGTAGATGGATCTGAAGTGTGTGTGTGTGTGTGTTTTATACAGTAGATGGATCTGAAGAGTGTGTGTGTGTGTGTGTGTGAGCTCTCGGTTCAGGCTCCAGACACACAGATGACCTGTTTCCGAGAGGAATATTCCCGGGTGTGTTTCATTCTCACAGCGGGAAACGCTGCCAGAGAAATGCAGCTCTGATCAGTCAAAGTGTGGTGAGATGAAAACGATCCTCTGAGGATCAGATCAGAGCAGACGCAGCTCTATATCACACAGCAGCGGCTCATGATGACAGCATCTGATGACCAGAACAACGATTGTTTGTTTTCTTTAATATTTCTGCTGTTTCAAATCGTGTTTGTTTCATGCTTTACAGTTTAACTTGTTGTCTGCCGGCTCTGTTTTTGATCAAATCTGAATGTAAATGTTCATTTATGAATGTTTGTAATGTTGGTCTCTTTTAAAGGAGACACTGAAAGCAATGAAATGAAAGTGTGCAAAAGTTATAGAAGTTTAAGTTTACTGTAAAGCAAATGTGCTGAACTAAACATTTTATATGAAATGTTTTACTAAATAATTTGGCCTCTATAATGGCTATAAACTCAAAGGCGTATGTGTAACCAAGATGTGTGGTTTCAAATAGATTTTCCATTGATACCTAATTTATGATGATTACTAAAATAGCGGTGAGTTTTGCTGTCGGCTCACTGTGACAACATGCCCCGCTGTGGGTTTTTACAGCCGATATTTTAAGGTTTGTGTTTATAGATAAAACTGGTTATTAAAATGAATCGCAGAGAAATGTTCACTGGGGGGAGTGATGGCCTGTGACAACTAGCCCCGGTGTTCATGTTCTCTTCAAGACTCCAGAACTCACTCATATATGACTGGGAATAATATTTTCCTTTCCAAGCGCTCATTAATATGCGCCGAGAGTAATTTATTCCTCCATCTGTTCATCATGCGCTTCTCTGGCTCGGTGCGATCCGGAGGAACACGTGCGTTTACACATTATATAATCACTCAGTCTGTTTGGAGGTTCTCCAGTCCAATTGTTTCAATATTTCCTGCCAACATTTAATAATGTTGGGGAACGTTTGGAAAAACGAGCAATATCTTCTTCCCGATCAGTGAGAGTGACTACAGGAAGTGACATCACTGCACTTCCTGTTAGCTGCTCTCTGCCCTCCTGAGCCACAGATCCTGATATTAATATTGATTCAAAAGGAACTGCATGAATGAATAAATCAAATGAAATCTCAGCTCGTTACTGTGATTGTGTGGGACGCAGACGTGAGGTCAGAGGTCGTTCGCATCAGAGTCTCTGACCTTCAAAACATCCTTATAGAGAGAGTCAGTCTGACATGAGGAAGATCAGCATGTTCCCTAAACAAACATCAGCAGGTCATTCAGACGCACGTCCCCATCTTCATCATCATCTTCATCATCATCACCATCATCTTCATCATCATCTTTCATCACCATCATCTTCATCATCATCATCATCTTCATCATCATATATCTTCATCATCATCATCATCTGAATATATCATCATCATCTTCATCATCTTCATCATCATCATCACCATCATCTGAATATATCATCATCATCTTCATCATCATCATCATCATCTGAATATATCATCATCATCTTCATCATCATCATCATCTGAATATATCATCATCATCTTCATCATCTTCATCATCATCATCATCATCATCTGAATATATCATCATCTGAATATATCATCATCATCTTCATCATCATCATCATCATCTGAATATATCATCATCATCTTCATCATCATCATCATCTGAATATATCATCATCATCTTCATCATCATCATCTTCATCATCATCATCTGAATATATCATCATCATCTTCATCATCATCATCATCTGAATATATCATCATCATCTTCATCATCTTCATCATCATCATCATCTGAATATATCATCATCTGAATATATCATCATCATCTTCATCATCATCACTATCATCTGAATATATCATCATCATCTTCATCATCATCATCATCTGAATATATCATCATCATCTTCATCATCATCATCTTCATCATCATCAACTGAATATATCATCATCATCTTCATCATCATCTGAATATATCAGACACAGCTCTGAAAAAAACACACTTTTGTAAATCATAATTATGACATAAAGAGTAATTAGGTAAAAATTATGAAAAATACATGTTATCTCATAATTTAAACTTTTTTAACATGAATCAGACTTAATCAGTATGTCATAATTTTGACTTTATCTCATTGACTATGCCATAATCTTTCCTTTTTTTAGTGTGGGAGAAATGGACTTAATAATAAAAATGTGATGATTTGTTCAGGAATATTCCAGATTGTGGA
>JARPMJ010002976.1:25000-37500 GCA_033366665.1 Phoxinus dragarum
GGTTAGGTCACAAAGGGTGCTTTTTTCTTTTTGTTTCCTTCTGATTGTTTGTCTTTCTCTTTTTTCTCTTTTCATGGAGAGCATAAAAATAGGGACAATTAATATTAATGGAGGAAGGAATTATAGTAAGAGAGCCGCTTTGTATGAATTGATTCAAAACAAACATATGGATATAATTTTTTTTGCAAGAAACCCATAGCGATTTAGGTGATGAAGTAGAATGGAAAATGTGGTGGGAGGGCAAGATTTTTTTAAGTCATGGCTCTAATCTAAGTGGTGGTGTTGCAATTCTGTTTTCAAAGAAGCTTAATATGACTAATATATCTTCTTATGAGATAGATACGGGCAGAATTTTGATTGTACAGGTGGAGTTAATGGGATTTCCTTTTCTTTTCATTAATGTTTACTCGCCAAATAATGGAGCAGAAAGGGTAGATTTTTTTTAAAAAATTATCTAGCGAATTAAAAAATTTTGATAACTCGTATATGGTTCTTGGGGGTGACTGGAATTGCACCTTAGATTTTACATTAGACCGAAATGGTGAGGAACCGTATCCTCAGTCTGCTAATTCATTAAGCAGTATTATGAGAAAATATGACTTATCTGATGTATGGAGGGAGAAACACCCAACAGTAAAACAATATACATGGGTTAAAGCTTCTCACGATCACATTAGTGCTGCGAGGTTGGATAGGTTTTATGTAAGTAAAAATAATTCCAATAGAGTTTTAAAAGCTAACATCTTTCCAAACGGTTTTTACTGATCATCATTTGTGCATGATTGAAATGAGTTTAAAAAAAGTCACAGCGTTCTAGCTATTATTGGCATTTTAATTTGAGACTATTACATGACTCTATATTTTGTGAAAAGTTTGGGTTATTTTGGTCTAAGTGGCAAGAGCAAAAAAGTGAATATGAAGACTTAGTGCAATGGTGGGAGATAGGAAAAGCACAAATAAGAATTTTTTGCCAGAACTATACAGCCCACTCAAATAGACTTGTAAAGAATACTATTAAATCACTTGAGAGAGAAATAACTGAAATCGAAGAAGGAATTATTGAAGAAAATTCAGAAGAAGTGGATAAATTAAGAGAAAAAAAGACTGTTTTGGCGTCCCTGTTCAATGAAAGAGCAAAAGGTGCTTTGATAAGAGCCCGTTTTTCCTCAATACGAGAAATAGACGCTCCGAGCTCTTTTTTTTTTCAACTTGGAGCGGAAAGAAGGAGACAGAAAACTTATGTTACATTTGAAACTACCAGATGGGACTTTAACTACAAATTCCAAAAGAAATGAGAAACCATGCAAATAACTTTTATACTGATTTATTCAAAGCAAGAGACTGTGACATAAACTGCATGGACGACCTACTAAGAGATTTGCCAAAGCTCACCGATGATCAGAGACAATGTCTTGATGCCGATATTCAATTGGACGAAATATCAGAGGCGGTAAAGAAACTTTCCAATGGCCGGTCCCCTGGCATTGATGGACTTCCTTCTGAATTCTACAAGCAATTCTGGACTCTTTTAAAAGATGATATGCTTGATGTTTTTAGATTTTCTCATAGAAAAAATGAACTGCCGACTAGTTGTAGAAGAGCGGTTTTATCTTTATTGCCAAAAAAAGGTGACCTTGGACTGTTAAAGAACTGGAGACCAGTAGCTTTACTGTGTACTGATTATAAAATTCTAGCCAAGTGTCTTGCAAACAGATTGAAACAATTTTTAGAGTATGTCATCAATGATTTTCAAACGTATTGTGTGCCAAAAAAGAACAATAATGGACAATCTTTTTCTTGTGCGTGATATAATGAATTTAGCAAATGCTGGTAATGAGGATGTGGGTTTTCTGTCAATTGATCAAGAGAAAGCTTTTGATAAAGTAGATCATTTTTATTTATTTAAAACTCTTAAAGCTTTTGGTTTTGGCGAGAATTTTATCTCTTGGATCAAACTGTTATACACTGGAGCCTCTGCATTGTTAAAAGTTGGAGGTGGGCTAAGTTGTCCAGTTTTAGTTCAGAGAGGTATAAGACAAGGCTGTCCTTTGTCAGGACAGCTGTACTCTCTAGCAATCGAGCCCTTACTATACAAACTTAGGGATAAATTGCAAGGGTTTCTAGTGAAAGGTTGTGAAGACAGGCCAATCACTCTTTCGGCCTATGCTGATGATATCACTGTTTTTATAAGAGGTGACACAGATATAATGAATTTAACAAATGCTTTAAATATTTACGAAAAGGCTTCATCAGCTAAAGTAAATTGGGAAAAGAGTGAAGGGTATTTGTTGGGAGATTGGCAGGGAAGGACCCCTCCTGTGCTTCCAGGGGGAGTTAAATGGGGAAGAGGGGGTTTGAAGATGTTGGGGGTGTTTTTAGGAACAGATCAGTATAGGCAGAAGAACTGGGAGGGTATGGTGGAGAAAATGTGTGACCGGTTGTCTCGATGGTCGTGGGTGCTGCCCCAGCTATCGTATAGGGGCAGGGTATTGGTCACGAACAATCTGGCTGCATCTGCATTATGGCACAAGATGAACGTTCTGGAGCCCCCGGAAAGTGTGGTTGAAGAGTTGCAAAGAAAGCTAATTGACTTTTTCTGGGATGGGCAGCACTGGAAAAAATCTGCAGTACTTTTCCTACCTATTCAAGAGGGTGGACAAGGCCTGATGGACATTAAGAACAGAATAAAAACATTCCGACTTCAAGCAGCACAAAGATTGCTGTATGCGGAGCCGTGCTGGGCTGATACAGCGCGAGCTGTGTTGAGGACAATGAACATTTTCAAGTATGATGTGCAATTGTTTTTGATCAAATTGGCCAACATGGACTTGAAGAATATTTCCCCATTCTACAAGGCAGTTTTGCGAGCATGGACTTCAACTTTTAAGGTCAAGAGGGTTCTCACAAATATTGGACTCTGGAGAGAGAAGGAACCTCTTTTTAATAACCCGCTGATACCAGCACCGGCACTGGAGCCTAGAAGCATTCAGAACGTAATGGCAAGAGCGGGGTGTACAAGAATTGCTGACCTAAAGACTGGTGAAAACTGGAAAAGTCCAGAGGAGATGTGCAACAAGACAGGCATCAAGTCCATAAGGATAATAAAGAGGATCATGGATGGAATTGTTTCCGCATTGCCTTCTGTCTTCAGACAAAGCCCAGAGGAAAATGAGGTTCCTGAACAGAACGGAGGGAGTCTTTTTCCTCAGGTGGAGGTTTCAGCAGCGGTGGATGAAGAGCCGGAGGAAGGTTCTCTTCTAAATTTCAGGACTCCTGTGCTGGAAGGCTTTGAGACTGTCTCAAAAAAGTCACTGTACAACATTTGCGTGAAAGTATCCCATTATAACGTGCTCAAAGACTGTAAAGAGACAAAGTGGTCAGATTTGTTCGGGCCAGACTCGTCCCCTAGAGGATGCTGGAGGTCCCTATACAAACCTCCTATAGAGAAACGCACGGCGGATCTCCAATGGAGGGTTGTGCACTGGCGGTAGCTACAAACAGGCACGTGGCACACATTGACCCCCACTGTAGGGAAAGAATGTCCTTTTTGTGGCACCGAAGAGTCAATTGATCATTTGTTTTTAAATTGTTCGAGGTTAAGAGGTTTGTTTCAGATCTTAGATGGGTGGGTCAGAGATTTTGGGGTAGGTTTTAATAATGCATTTTTCATTTTTGGACCAAAATATGTTGCATCAGACAGGAAAAAACTCTCGTTAATCAATTTTGTGGTTGGAGGAGCAAAGATGGCAATATGGTTAACGAGGAAAAGGAAACTGAAAGGAGACGGGGATGTAGGTCCTGAGGTGGTCTTAAAGGCTCTTATAGCAACTAGAATCAAGGCAGAGTTTGCATATTTTAAGCTAATGAACAATATGGACAGATTTATTGAAATTTGGGCTTTGAATGATGTTTTGTGCTCAGTGGATTATGAAAATGAGCTGGTGTTAAATTTATGAGTTTTTGTGACTTAAAAAAAAAAAAAAAAAAAAATTGTCTAAATAATGATTGTAATTTTTTATTCAATATTTTGTAACGTCTATGAGTTGTTGAGTGTGTATTTATTAATGTACATCTGAGAACATAGATGTTTATGAGGAATGTCTATAAAGTATAAATAAAGGTGTGTTAAAGGTCTCTCTCTCTGTCTCTCTCTCTCTCTCTCTGTCTATCTCTCTCTCTCTCTCTGTTGTGTTGCAGGCATGTGCTCGTTCTGCCACTAACGGAAATCCTTTTAGTGAGCGTCACATGAGAGACATCACACAGCAGTGGTTCTGGTGCACTGGACAAGCATCACTCCAGGAATCAAACGCGATTTGTCTAAAATGGCTATTAAATGTTGTCATGTGAGTGATTAATAACAGACTGATGAGTGAATCAGACACATGAAAACTCAATAACAGCACAGAGGTTTGATTTCAGCACATGTGCCAGACACAATCAGCTTTAATAATAATAATAATAATAATATTGTATAATTGTTATCCCTTTCTGATGCAGGTCCCAGGACTGAAGAGTAATCCGAGAATGATGAAGATGATGATGATGATGATGATGAGTGATGATGATGATGAGTGATGATGACAGGTGATGATGAAGAGGATGATGATGATGATGACATGTGATGATGAAGATGATGATGATGAGTGATGATGACAGGTGATGATGATGAAGATGATGATGATGAGTGATGATGATGAAGATGAAGAAGATGAGTGATGATGACAGGTGATGATGATGATGATGATGAGTGATGATGATGAAGATGAAGATGAAGAAGATGAGTGATGATGACAGGTGATGATGATGAAGATGAAGATGATGATGAGTGATGATGATGATGATGAAGATGATGATGATGAGTGATGATGATGAAGATGAAGATGAAGAAGATGAGTGATGAAGATGATGATGACGATGAAGAAGATGATGATGATGATGATGATGACAGGTGATGATGATGAAGATGAAGAAGATGATGATGAAGATGAAGATGATGATGACGATGAAGAAGATGATGAAGATGAGTGATGATGATGATGAAGATGAGTGATGATGACAGGTGATGATGATGAAGATGAAAATGAAGATGAAGATGATGATGATGATGATGATGATGAAGATGATGATTAAGATGATGAAGATGATGATGATGAAGATGATGAAGATGAGTGATGAGTGATGATGACAGGTGATGATGATGAAGATGAAAATGATGATGATGATGATGATGATGAAGATGAAGATTAAGATGATGATGATGATGATGATGAAGAAGACGGAGGGAAACAGGAATGCATGTGTGTTGTCAAGTCACAGGTATGATCAACGACACCAGACAGTGAGTGTGAGTGTGTGTGTGTGTGTGTGTGTGTGTGTGCGTGGTGTGTGCATGTGTGTGTGTGTGAGAGAGAGTGTGTGTGTGTGCATGTGTGTGTGTGTGTGTGTGTGTGTGGGCTGAAAGCTCGAGATGCTGAGATATAAGTGAATTAGAGCGCCTGAATGAGAAACATCAGTCTTGATTATCTGAACTCGTAGAGAATGGAAGTGAGAAATATCACTGATGCATAATGACTGTCATTTACAATTCAAAAAGAACGGGGAGGATTTTAAACAGCTTTACTGAGATGTTAAAACTAAATTGTAAGCTAAAAAAATTACATGTAAATAATTTGAGATGGTCGTGTGTTTTCTCAACATCACACAGATCTGCACGTCAGTAGATGATTCTGATAATCATACACTCTTCAGATGATAAAGCAGAATCTGTGTGACAGTGATTCAAAGCTTCAGAGTCGCTGAAACCGTCCAGAACCGAACAAACACAAACACGGCCGATCAAACACACCGTCTTCTATTGTTCAGTACAAAACTACAAGAAAACAAAGGCAGAGCTTTCCAGAAATTGATATTCATAAGGGTCTTTGATGGAGGAAAGATGATCTTGTGCCTGTTTATGATTCAGAGTGGAGTGTGTTTGATCCACGACGGCTCGATCGCTCTCGAGTCGGTAAGAGTTAATAAAACACAAGCGCGTCTGAGACACATCCTCCTCTCCACTCTTCTTGTCTTCTCATCCTGCAGAAATACATAAACATCCTGAAAATAAGATGTACTTACATCAAGCAGAATACAACATGAAAATGCCTCTTTATATTAGAATAAAAGTGTATTTTTCAGTTTGACACACAAAACAAGGAAAAAATGCATTGAAATAAGAAAGACACAATGTTTACAGACAGAACGAACACACACTTTACAAACAGAATCTGAATCAGAATCTGGAATAACTGCTGAACATATAAGAGGCGTTATTGATAAATGAGCTTCTGCAGTGTCTGACGTAGAGACACACACACACACACACACAAACACACACACACACACACACAGACACACACACACAGAAACACACACACACACACACAGAAACACACACACACAGACGAAACACACACACACACAGACACACACAGACACACACACAGACACACACTCACTCACTCACTCACTCAATCACACACTCTCACAGCGAGTCAAGCTTTTGTTCTGAGTTTACGAGACAGAAGGAGCCGATAACCTTGAGCGCTGTGACGTCTCTCTATGGACTATTAATAACCCTCATTAGAATATCAGCTTGTCCTTTCAGTGTGAATTCATGCAGACCGACAGCCAATTATATTCAAAGACAAACATCTGAGAGTGTCAGAAGAAGCTTCCAGAACAATCTCCGAAGACTTTCCCTGACAGAAGGAAGATCTCCAGTTCCTTCATCATTCCTGTGTTTATATTCAGTGTTCAGTGGAGGAGAGCGACTCTGGAGGAGAAGAAGTGTTGAGGGAGAAGGAGTCTGGAGGAGAAGAAGTGTTGAGGAGAAGGAGTCTGGAGGAGAAGGAGTGTGGAGTGTGGAGGAGAGCGACTCTGGAGGAGAAGGACTCTGGAGGAGAAGGACTCTGGAGGAGAAGGAGTGTGGAGGAGAAGGAGTGTGGAGTGTGGAGGAGAAGGAGTGTGGAGGAGAAGGAGTGTGGAGTGTGGAGGAGAAGGAGTGTGGAGTGTGGAGGAGAAGGAGTGTGGAGGAGAAGGAGTGTGGAGTGTGGAGGAGAAGGAGTGTGGAGTGTGGAGGAGAAGGAGTGTGGAGTGTGGAGGAGAAGGAGTGTGGAGGAGAAGGAGTGTGGAGGAGAAGGAGTGTGGAGGTGGTGGAGGAGAAGGAGTGTGGAGTGTGGAGGAGAAGGAGTGTGGAGTGTGGAGGAGAAGGAGTGTGGAGGAGAAGGAGTGTGGAGGAGAAGGAGTGTGGAGGAGAAGGAGTGTGGAGTGTGGAGGAGAAGGAGTGTGGAGGAGAAGGAGTGTGGAGTGTGGAGGAGAAGGAGTGTGGAGGAGAAGGAGTGTGGAGGAGAAGGAGTCTGGAGGAGAAGGAGTGTGGAGTGTGGAGGAGAAGGAGTGTGGGAGGAGAAGGAGTGTGGAGTATGGAGGAGAAGGAGGTGTGGAGGAGAAGGAGTGTGGAGGAGAAGGAGTGTGGAGGAGAAGGAGTGTGGAGTGTGGAGGAGAAGGAGTGTGGAGGAGAAGGAATGTGGAGGAGAAGAGTGTGGAGGAGAAGAAGTGTTGAGGAGAAGGAGTTTGGAGGAGAAGGAGTGTGGAGGAGTGTGGAGGAGAAGGGAGTGTGGAGGAGAAGGAGTGTGGAGGAGAAGGAGTGTGGAGGAGAAGGGTGGGAGTGGGAGGTGAAGGAGTGTGGAGGAGAGGAGTGTGGAGTGTGGAGGAGTAGGAGTGTGGAGGAGAAGGAGTGTGGAGTGTGGAGGAGAAGGAGTGTGGAGGGAGAAGGAGTCTGGAGGAGAGGAGGTGGAGTCTGGAGGAGAAGGAGTCTGGAGGAGAAGGAGTGTGGAGTATGGAGGAGAAGGAGTGTGGAGGAGAAGGAGTGTGGAGGAGAAGGAGTGTGGAGGAGAAGGAGTGTGGAGTGTGGAGGAGAAGGAGTGTGGAGGAGTAAGGAATGTGGAGGAGAAGGAGTGTGGAGGAGAGAAGTGTTGAGGAGAAGGAGTTTGGAGGAGAAGGAGTGTGGAGGAGTGTGGAGGAGAAGAAGTGTGGGAGTTGTGGAGGAGTGTGGAGGAGTGTGGAGTGTGGAGTGTGGAGGAGAAGGAGTGTGGAGGAGTGTGGAGTGTGGAGGAGAAGGAGTGTGGAGGAGAAGGAGTGTGGAGGAGAACGAGTGTGGAGTGTGGAGGAGTGTGAAGGAGAAGGAGTGTTGAGGAGAAGGGAGTTTGGAGGAGAAGGAGTGTGGAGGAGTGTGGAGGAGGTGTGGGGAGAAGGGTGTTGGAGGAGAAGGAGTGTGGAGGAGAAGGAGTGTGGAGTGTGGAGGAGTGTGGAGTGTGGAGGAGAAGGAGTGTGGAGGAGAACGAGTGTGGAGTGTGGAGGAGTGTGAAGGAGATGGAGTGTTGAGGAGGAAGGAGTGTGGAGGAGAAGGAGTGTGGAGGAGAAGGAGTGTGGAGGAGAAGGAGTGTGGAGGAGAAGGAGTCTGGAGGAGAAGGAGTGTGGAGTGTGAAGGAGAAGGAGTGTGAAGGAGAAGGAGTGTGGAGGAGAGGAGTGTGGAGGAGAAGGAGTGTGGAGGAGAACGAGTGTGGAGTGTGGAGGAGTGTGAAGGAGAAGGAGTGTTGAGGAGAAGGAGTGTGGAGGAGAAGGAGTGTGGAGGAGAAGGAGTGTGGAGGAGAAGGAGTGTGGAGGAGAAGGAGTGTTGAGGAGAAGGAGTTTGGAGGAGAAGGAGTTTGGAGGAGAAGGAGTTTGGAGGAGGAGTTTGGAGGAGTGTGGAGGAGAAGGAGTGTGGAGGAAAAGGAGTGTGGAGGAGAAGGAGTGTGGAGGAGAACGAGTGTGGAGTGTGGAGGAGTGTGAAGGAGAAGGAGTGTTGAGGAGAAGGAGTGTGGAGGAGAAGGAGTGTGGAGGAGAAGGAGTGTGGAGGAGAAGGAGTGTGGAGGAGAAGGAGTGTTGAGGAGAAGGAGTTTGGAGGAGAAGGAGTTTGGAGGAGAAGGAGTTTGGAGGAGAAGGAGTTTGGAGGAGTGTGGAGGAGAAGGAGGTGTGGAGGAAAAGGAGTGTGGAGGAAAAGGAGTGTGGAGGAAAAGGAGTGTGGAGGAGAACGAGTGTGGAGTGTGGAGGAGTGTGAAGGAGAAGGAGTGTGGAGGAGAAGGAGTGTTGAGGAGAAGGAGTTTGGAGGAGAAGGAGTGTGGAGGAGAAGGAGTGTGGAGGAGAATGAGTGTGGAGGAAAAGGAGTGTGGAGGAAAAGGAGTGTGGAGGAGAAGGAGTGTGGAGGAGAAGGAGTGTGGAGGAGAAGAAGTGTGGAGGAGAATGAGTGTGGAGGAGAATGAGTGTGGAGGAAAAGGAGTCTGGAGTAGAAGGAGTTTGGAGGAGAAGGAGTGTGGAGGAGAAGGAGTGTGAAGGAGAAGGAGTGTGGAGGAGAATGAGTGTGGAGGAAAAGGAGTGTGGAGGAAAAGGAGTGTGGAGGAGAAGGAGTGTGGAGGAGAAGGAGTGTGGAGGAGAAGAAGTGTGGAGGAGAAGAAGTGTGGAGGAGAAGAATTGTGGAGGAGAAGGAGTGTGGAGGAATGTGGAGGAGTGTGGAGGATAAGGAGTCTGGAGTAGAAGGAGTGTGGAGGAGAAGGAGTGTGGAGGAGAACGAGTGTGGAGTGTGGAGGAGTGTGAAGGAGAAGGAGTGTTGAGGAGAAGGAGTTTGGAGGAGAAGGAGTTTGGAGGAGAAGGAGTGTGGAGGAGACGGAGTGTGGAGGAGAAGGATTGTGGAGGAGAACGAGTGTGGAGTGTGGAGGAGTGTGAAGGAGAAGGAGTGTGGAGGAGAAGGAGTGTTGAGGAGAAGGAGTTTGGAGGAGAAGGAGTGTGAAGGAGAAGGAGTGTGGAGGAGAGAGGAGTGTGAAGGAGAAGGAGTGTGGAGGAGAAGGAGTGTGGAGGAGAAGAAGTGTGGAGGAGAAGAAGTGTGGAGGAGAAGAATTGTGGAGGAGAAGGAGTGTGGAGGAATGTGGAGGAGTGTGGAGGATAAGGAGTCTGGAGTAGAAGGAGTGTGGAGGAGAAGGAGTGTGGAGGAGAACGAGTGTGGAGTGTGGAGGAGTGTGAAGGAGAAGGAGTGTTGAGGAGAAGGAGTTTGGAGGAGAAGGAGTGTGGAGGAGAAGGAGTGTGGAGGAGAAGGAGTGTGGAGGAGAAGGAGTGTGGAGGAGAAGGAGTGTTGAGGAGAAGGAGTTTGGAGGAGAAGGAGTTTGGAGGAGAAGGAGTTTGGAGGAGAAGGAGTGTGGAGGAGAAGGAGTGTGGAGGAGAAGGAGTTTGGAGGAGAAGGAGTGTGGAGGAGAATGAGTGTGAAGGAAAAGGAGTGTGGAGGAGTAGGAGAGTGGAGGAGACGGAGTGTGGAGGAGAAGGATTGTGGAGGAGAACGAGTGTGGAGTGTGGAGGAGTGTGAAGGAGAAGGAGTGTGGAGGAGAAGGAGTGTTGAGGAGAAGGAGTTTGGAGGAGAAGGAGTGTGGAGGAGAAGGAGTGTGAAGGAGAAGGAGTGTGGAGGAGAAGGAGTGTGGAGGAGAAGAAGTGTGGAGGAGAAGAAGTGTGGAGGAGAAGAATTGTGGAGGAGAAGGAGTGTGGAGGATGTGGAGGAGTGTGGAGGATAAGGAGTCTGGAGTAGAAGGAGTGTGGAGAAGAAGGAGTGTGGAGTGTGGAGGAGTGTGGAGGAGTGTGGAGGAATGTGGAGGAGTGTGGAGTGTGGAGGAGAAGAAGTGTGGAGGAGAAGGAGTGTGGAGTGTGGAGGAGTGTGGATGAGTGTGGAGGAGTGTGGAGTGTGAAGGAGAAGGAGTGTGGAGGAGTGTGGAGTGTGGAGGAGAAGGAGTCTGGAGGAGAAGGAGTGTGGAGGAGAAGGAGTGTGGAGGAGAAGGAGTGTGGAGGAGAAGAAGTGTGGAAGAGATGAAGTGTGGAGGAGAAGAAGTGTGGAGGAGAAGGAGTGTGGAGTGTGGAGGAGAAGAAGTGTGGAGGAGAAGGAGTGTGGAGGAGTGTGGAGTGTGGAGGAGTGAGGAGTGTGGAGGAGTGAGGAGTGTGGAGGAGTGTGGAGGAGAAGGAGTGTGGAGGAGAAGGAGTGTGGAGGAGAAGAAGTGTGGAGGAGAAGGAGTGTGGAGTGTGGAGGAGTGTGGAGGAGTGTGGAGTGTGAAGGAGAAGGAGTGTGGAGGAGAAGAAGTGTGGAGGAGAAGAAGTGTGGAGGAGAAGGAGTGTGAAGATGTTCTGCATGTTCTGCATGTTCTGCATGTTCTGCATGTTCTGCATTTTCTGCATTTTCTGCATGTTCTGCATTTTCTGCATGTTCTGCATGTTCTGGATGTTCTGCATGTTCTGCATGTTCTGGATGTTCTGCATGTTCTGCATGTTCTGGATGTTCTGCATGTTCTGCATGTTCTGCATGTTCTGCATTTTCTGCATGTTCTGGATGTTCCGCATGTTCTGGATGTTCCGCATGTTCTGCATGTTCTGCATGTTCTGCATGTTCTGCATGTTCCGCATGTTCTGGATGTTCTGCATGTTCTGCATTTTCTGCATGTTCTGCATGTTCTGGATGTTCTGCATGTTCTGGATGTTCTGGATGTTCTGCATGTTCTGGATGTTCTGCATGTTCTGCATGTTCTGCATTTTCTGCATGTTCTGGATGTTCCGCATGTTCCGCATGTTCTGGATGTTCTGCATGTTCTGCATTTTCTGCATTTTCTGCATGTTCTGCAAGTTCTGCATTTTCTGCATGTTCTGCATTTTCTGCATGTTCTGCATGTTCTGGATGTTCTGCATGTTCTGGATGTTCTGCATGTTCTGCATGTTCTGGATGTTCTGCATGTTCTGCATGTTCTGCATGTTCTGCATTTTCTGCATGTTCTGCATGTTCTGCATGTTCTGCATGTTCTGGATGTTCTCCATGTTCTGCATGTTCTGCATGTTCTGTATGTTCTGGATATTCTGGATGTTCTGGATGTTCTTGATGTTCTGCATGTTCTGGATGTTCTGGATGTTCTGGATGTTCTTGATGTTCTGCATGTTCTGCATGTTCTGCATGTTCTGGATGTTCTTGATGTTCTGCATGTTCTGCATGTTCTGCATTTTCTGCATGTTCTGCATTTTCTGCATGTTCTGCATGTTCTGCATGTTCTGGATGTTCTGGATGTTACGGATGTTCTGCATGTTACGGATGTTCTGGATGTTCTGGATGTTTCAGATGTTCTGCATGTTCAGCATGTTCTTTATGTTCTGCATGTTCTGGATGTTCTGCTTGTTCTTGATGTTCTGCATGTTCTGTATGTTCTGGATGTTCTTGATGCTCTGGTTGTTCTGCATGTTCTGCATGTTCTTGATGTTCTTTATGTTCTGCATGTTCCGGATGTTCTGCATGTTCTGGATGTTCTGGATGTTTTGCATGTTCTGCATGTTCTGCATGTTACGGATGTTCTGTATGTTCTGGATATTCTGGATGTTCTGGATGTTCTTGAGGTTCTGCATGTTCTGCATGT
>JARPMJ010002976.1:42500-57500 GCA_033366665.1 Phoxinus dragarum
CGCATGCGCAGGAACTCCAGCAGCTGAGCTGAAGAAGTTTCTGATTGCCACTGTGTGTGTGCGCGTGAGAGTTTAGAGTGTGTAAGCTCGCGATTCGGATTCGGGCATGAGTGTGGGTCTGTGGTTCCGACTGTGTGACGAGGGCGACCTGGAGAGCGCGCGGCGCGTTCTGGAGGACCCGGGCGGGCGCGCGCATGTGGACGGGACCGATGACGAGGGAAACACGGCGCTGATGCTCGCGGCCGCCGGCGGGCACGAGCCCCTGGTCCGGTTCCTGCTCAGGAAAGGCGCATCAGTGGACCTTCGGAACCAGCACGGCTGGACCCCGCTCATGCAGGCCGCCAGGTGCAGATCCAGATCCATAATCATAACCAAAAGCATGATGCTAACAACTCCAGATTCACTTCTGCTCTGATCTGATAACTCAATATTAGTTTATTCAGATGATCAGCTGTGATCATGTGACAATCATCATTCTGTCATGTCATCATTGATTCATGTGGAACATAGAAGAGCATACATTTTGGGAAATTTATGTTTGAATTTATCTATTTAAATTTAAAATGTATCTATTTGTTTGTTCATATTTCACGGTTCAGTCTTTTAATAATATTGAGGGACTCCATCCTAAAGACACCAGTATATCTATATATGTAACGCTATATATATCTATAATCAGTGATACTGAGGAAGATAAAAGGGTTAGTTCCCCCAGAACTCTGTCAGCAATGACTCCCTCATGTTGTTCCCGTCAGACTTTCTTCATCTTCGGAACATGAGTTAGGATATTAGTGATTAGATCTGAGAGCCGTCTCACTCCTCCCGAGGCTTCTGTTGTAATTGAAACTTGCCGGTCCAGAAAGTTATTAAAGACGATGTTTAAAATAGTCCAAGACGACAGTGGCTCAACCTTAAAGGTGAACTATGCAGGGTTTATCTTCATTTGCCTCAACAGAACAGCTTCGGGCGCTGGACGGGTACAGGAGTTTTCCGGGGTGGATGGTGGCCGTCGCCTGAGCGCAGAAACACACTCGCGACTTAAGTTAGACCATTTGCAATGTTGGTTTAACTTAAAAAAGCAAGTTACCTTGTTGCCTTAATTTTGAGTTCGTTGTAATTAAATGTTTTAGTTAAAACAATGAAGAAGAATGGTTTAATAAACAGAAACTCAACATAGTTTGTTATCTTCACACATTAGTTATCGAAGTTGATTTGACAAAAGATAAAAAGTTGTGATAAGTCATGAAAATATTTTTTTACAGTGTACTTTCTTACACACTTTAAAACTGTAGTTAGATGTATTATTTATTTAAATCAAACAGCTCATTTACTTGCACAATTTGTTATTTTTGTACGATTTTTAGTTACTTTTATATTAGTTTTATTATTTATTTATTCTTACATTTTTTTTCAGTGTTTTTCTCTAAACTTTTTCTCTGTTTTATGTTCCGCAGAAGAGGAAAGTCATACAGGTCTGGATGGAAATTAATAAATGATGACAGAGATTATTTTTGGATCATATCATATTTATTCTTAATTTTTACCAGCTGTCGTTTAGTGCTTGATGAATCTAGCTTATTAAACTAGAAGATAATTATGACTGATTAGCATTGTTTATTATTGCGTTGTTTACAGCTGTGATAAACTGTGACTCACTGTACAGTGTAATGAGAATGTTTATTCATGAATTAGTATAATTAGTATTCAGTGTTTTTCAGAATTGAAGTCAATTCCATTTGTTTCATAATATTAGCACTCATTAATCTGGACATAATGAGCACTGAACAGTGATAAAGCCTTGTCTCAGGCTTTGTCCACTAATACTTGTTTTGTCCTTCCGCACACACTGAGACGGGTTTATGAATGAAAACAGCTTTTTGAAAACGCTCTCCAAAGTGGATGAATTAGAACACGCTGTTTTATGAACCGTCAAAACGGAGGAGATTAAAAGCGATGACGTAAGTTTAGTCATGTGACACATATTGAGCCCATAGATATTGATGTTTATAGCGGTATTGAGCCGGTTATGTGCTGTTCACTTTCACACTGGTGCTAAAATACGTTCCTTCACACACTCTTCATCACAGTCCTGCACAGATGACAGAATTTACTCACATTTGCTAAACATGAGAGCGCTTGCGTTTTAGTCAGTGTGACCTGGACCATCAGTGAATGCTGAAATATTTTGCTAAATAAAATGATCTTGTCAGAAAAATTGCTCGATAGCTTTATTTTTCCATCTGTATCATCTCAGTGAGTTGTTGTGGGGTTTATGCATGCCCAGTAAATGTGAATTTAGCGTTTTCCAAAAGTTTCTCATCCACACTGAAACATCTGAAAACGCTAGTGTGGACAGAGGCCGTTTATAAACGAAAACGCCGTTTTCTAATGTATGCGGATTAATGTAGACATAGCCTCAGTGTGTAACAGGATTGATTGGAACGCAGACGTCTGCATGTGTTATTGTGCTTTCCGCAGGTTTGGTCATGTGACCGTGGCTCACCTCCTGCTGGAGAACGGTGCCGAGATTAACGGCCGGAACCGTCTGGGCGCTAGCGTCCTCACCATAGCGGCCCGCGGGGGTCATGCTCAGCTAGCCAAACTCCTGCTGGAGAACGGCGCCTTCGTGGATGACCTGGACCATCTGTGTGCGGCGGAGGGCAGCGGGGTCAGCGGGGTCACCGGCAGGAGCTTCCTGGAGGTCACGGCTCTGCTAGTCGCTGCTCAGCACGGGCACGAGTCCGCGGTCCAGCTGCTGCTGGACTGGGGCGCTGACGTTAGCTTTGCGCAGAAGAGCACAGGCTGGAGCGCGCTGATGCTAGCGGCGGCCGGCGGGAGGCTAAGCGTCACACAACAGCTGGTGGAGCGAGGAGCAGACCCCGACCAGATCAACGTGCTGGGCAAGACCGCCTTCGAGCTGGCGCTGCGGCACAGAGAGGTCAAGGGTTACCTGGACCCCATCACCACCGTCCGCCCGCAGCCAGGTGAGCGTCTCACGCGCTTCAGCTAAAGCTAACCCTAACCCTTCACCTAAAGCTGACCCTAACCCTTCACCTAAAGCTGACCCTGACCCTTCACCTAAAGCTGACCCTAACCCTTCAGCTAAAGCTGACCCTGACCCTTCACCTAAAGCTGACCCTAACCCTTCAGCTAAAGCTAACCCTAGTCCTTCAGCTAAAGCTAACCCTAGTCCTTCAGCTAAAGCTGACCCTAACCCTTCACCTAAAGCTGACCCTGACCCTTCAGCTAAAGCTAACCCTAGTCCTTCACCTAAAGCTGACCCTAACCCTTCACCTAAAGCTGACCCTAACCCTTCAGCTAAAGCTGACCCTAACCCTTCAGCTAAAGCTGACCCTAACCCTTCAGCTAAAGCTGACCCTAACCCTTCACCTAAAGCTGACCCTAACCCTTCAGCTAAAGCTGACCCTAACCCTTCACCTAAAGCTGACCCTAACCCTTCACCTAAAGCTGACCCTAACCCTAAAGCTAAAGCTAACCCTTCAGCTAAAGCTAAAGCTAACCCTTCAGCTAAAGCTAAAGCTAACCCTTCAGCTAAAGCTGACCCTAACCCTTCAGCTAAAGCTGACCCTAACCCTTCAGCTAAAGCTGACCCTAACCCTTCAGCTAAAGCTGACCCTAACCCTTCAGCTAAAGCTGACCCTAACCCTTCAGCTAAAGCTGACCCTAACCCTTCAGCTAAAGCTGACCCTAACCCTTCAGCTAAAGCTGACCCTTCAGCTAAAGCTGACCCTTCAGCTAAAGCTAACCCTTCAGCTAAAGCTGACCCTTCAGCTAAAGCTAACCCTTCAGCTAAAGCTGACCCTTCAGCTAAAGCTAACCCTTCAGCTAAAGCTAGCCCTAGTCCTTCAGCTAAAGCTGACCCTGACCCTTCACCTAAAGCTGACCCTAACCCTTCAGCTAAAGCTGACCCTGACCCTTCAGCTAAAGCTGACCCTAACCCTTCACCTAAAGCTGACCCTAACCCTTCAGCTAAAGCTGACCCTAACCCTTCAGCTAAAGCTGACCCTAACCCTTCACCTAAAGCTGACCCTAACCCTTCAGCTAAAGCTGACCCTAACCCTTCACCTAAAGCTGACCCTAACCCTTCACCTAAAGCTGACCCTAACCCTAAAGCTAAAGCTAACCCTTCAGCTAAAGCTAAAGCTAACCCTTCAGCTAAAGCTAAAGCTAACCCTTCAGCTAAAGCTGACCCTAACCCTTCAGCTAAAGCTGACCCTAACCCTTCAGCTAAAGCTGACCCTAACCCTTCAGCTAAAGCTGACCCTAACCCTTCACCTAAAGCTGACCCTAACCCTTCACCTAAAGCTGACCCTAACCCTAAAGCTAAAGCTAACCCTTCAGCTAAAGCTAAAGCTAACCCTTCAGCTAAAGCTAAAGCTAACCCTTCAGCTAAAGCTGACCCTAACCCTTCAGCTAAAGCTGACCCTAACCCTTCAGCTAAAGCTGACCCTAACCCTTCAGCTAAAGCTGACCCTAACCCTTCAGCTAAAGCTGACCCTAACCCTTCACCTAAAGCTGACCCTTCAGCTAAAGCTAAAGCTAACCCTTCAGCTAAAGCTGACCCTAACCCTTCAGCTAAAGCTGACCCTAACCCTTCAGCTAAAGCTGACCCTAACCCTTCAGCTAAAGCTGACCCTAACCCTTCACCTAAAGCTGACCCTAACCCTTCAGCTAAAGCTGACCCTAACCCTTCAGCTAAAGCTGACCCTGACCCTTCAGCTAAAGCTGACCCTAACCCTTCACCTAAAGCTGACCCTAACCCTTCAGCTAAAGCTGACCCTAACCCTTCAGCTAAAGCTGACCCTAACCCTTCAGCTAAAGCTGACCCTAACCCTTCACCTAAAGCTGACCCTAACCCTTCACCTAAAGCTGACCCTGACCCTTCACCTAAAGCTGACCCTAACCCTTCAGCTAAAGCTGACCCTAACCCTTCAGCTAAAGCTGACCCTAACCCTTCAGCTAAAGCTGACCCTAACCCTTCAGCTAAAGCTGACCCTGACCCTTCAGCTAAAGCTGACCCTAACCCTTCAGCTAAAGCTGACCCTGACCCTTCAGCTAAAGCTGACCCTGACCCTTCAGCTAAAGCTGACCCTAACCCAGGACGAAGCATTAGGAACTCAACACAGGATGGTGGCGGCCTGTAAGAGGGGAAGGAATCTTCAGGACATGTTGGTTCACAGTCAACTTCGGCCAACAAACAAAAGAATTCCAACCAGAACTGATGGGACGATTGTAAGAGGAGGACGAACGGGAGTTTACAGGATTACACAGTCCATACCCTTGAATAGGAAAAATTGCATGTATCTTATCAGATGCTCTCGATGAGGGTGAGACGTGTGGGTGAAACCAGAAGCTCCATCCTCACTTGAATGTGGGCCCACAGGTTCACAGTTAGGAAGGGGATACATCACAAGGTAGTACCTCATTTTGAGAGGCAGGGGATACAGAATCTGAAAATAGGTGGATTGGAACACAACCCAGAGTGGGTGAAGAGGGAGAGGTTGAGAAGGGGACACTTTGGGATCAGGAGGCTGGGCACAATGTTCGCCAAGGGGTTGAATGTGGTAAACGGTGAAGGGGCATCAAAGTATCAATAAAGTATGGTGAAACAATCTTTAGTTGGTGTAATTATTGAGAGTGGTCCTTTCCAAAAAACAAGAGGTAATAATGGGAGTTGAGTGGTTACGAAAAAGGGGGCAAGGGAAGGACAGGTCGGATGGGACAATGGTTGGTTGAGGATGGTTGGTAACGGGAAGACCAGGGTTCGAAAACCAGCATCAAATAAAAAAATGTATGTGTTGGAAAAAAACAAGTGGGTAGATTATGGGTTAGGCGGGGGAGTAAGGATATTAAGAAAATAGGGACAATTAGATATAGTTGGAAGTAGATCTAAAGGCTGTATGGGTTAGGGGTTAATGAGAGGGGAAGAGTAACGGGGAGACCAGGGTTTGTGTCCCACTTTAAATAACAAAAAAAATTCCAGATGAAGGTTTGATGAGATTAGTAGGTTGGTGATGGACAGGGCAGGGTGGTTCGGATGGATAAAGTGGTGGAAAACAAATAGAATAAGTGGGTGATGGATTATAGAGGTCCGAGAGTGGAACAGGAAGATCGGAGTTCAAATCCAGCAAAGGAATAAAATAAATATTGAAATTAAAACAGGCTGGTTATGGATTGGATAAAGGGAATATGGGGGTAGGGATAATTAGATTAGATGGTTGGTGAGTAAAAGTAATGGGATATGAGACCGGGAACAGATATGGAACCTGGAGAGATTTTGATAGAGAAGGTGATGGAAACCAGCACCAAAAACAAGTTTTGGTTTAAATGATGGTTGGGGAAAGATTTAATAGGTGAGGAAGAGGCTAAGCGATGGGAATGAGTTATAGGAAGATGGTGAGTAATAAAATCAAAATTTGAACTGCCAGGTAACAAATAATAAACCATGGAAAGTTCAGAGGGAGGTTAGGTAAAAGGGAAGGCTTATTGGTAGAAACTAGTGGGCTTATTGGAAGTAACAATGGTATGATTGGAGGTAATTGGATCACAAAGGATTGTGGGTAAGGGGTAATTGGGTAAACCATGAGTGTGACAGATGGTGTAGAAGAAGAAGGTGGCAAGAGAAGGTTAAGGATAGTTAGGGCATAGGTAAGTGTGATGTCTAAGAGTATTTTAAAGTTTAGAATTACAGCTTTGCGTTATTGTGTTATTGGGAATTGCGCAGTGGAAATGACCCCAATGCACCACCTGGTGTTCAACCGACACTAATACTGTTATAACCTGTTTTAACATGAATACCGTAACTGCACTGGGGTGAAAATTATAATATGACAATTCTAAGCCACACCGCACCCGGTTAGCTCTGCTCGGAGAGTTCATGTGTGATTTCCCCATATAGCCTACTGGTGCTGGGGTCTAAAACCAGAATAAAAGCCTTTATAACATGTAGAATAACTTGACAACTATGGGACACCACCGTGCAGCAGAGCATCCCAACAGAGAAAACCTCATGAATTATCCAGGTAAATGTTGGTAAAGGGCCCCATTCCTATATTTCGCCTCGGCCCCTAAGTCACCAAATCCGCCCTGTCCTCCAGTATCCTTCAAAAATAGGGTTAGATTTTGTAGGCTTTGTTTTATTTGTTTATTTTTTAAATATTTAATTTATGTTATTATCCACCGACGTGCTTCTGTTTCTGAGCCGGACTGGTTAGTGTTGCTTTGGCTGTTGTTCTCCTCAAACTGGCAGACGATTGAGCCCGATAATATTAAACGCACTTCTTTTTTCACCTGATTTCGTGCTTGTGTTTTTTCAATGCTCAACAGATGATGAGAAGAAACGGCCTGATGTCTTCCATGCGCTGAAGTTAGGTGAGTTTAAAGATAAAATCTACCATCAAAAAGGTCTACGCTGATCATTTTATTACAGTGTGCATAATATAAAGTCCTTTATTCACATGAATCTTATTGTACATTAAGTTATTGTAAATATATACAGTATATATCAGGATTTTTCTGGCTCAAAACGAGGCGGAGGTGGTAAAATCCTGATCATGGCTAAAGAAAACACTTTTTACAAGGGCATATAGGTATTTTAACAATGAGGTAATTAGATTGTTATGTTGAGGACACTATCATATACTGTGTTTCCCACTGAATTTTGTGAAACTGGTGGCTGGACATTGGTCCTGCTCGGGGGGTCAGGGGTCGTGCTCCCCTGTAAGAACATTTTGTATATTTTAAAGATAAATTCATTAATCTGGCGCACTTTGAGAGTCCAAAATTAAGAGCTCCAACCAATGTACAGCGTGCAAATTAAACAAGGAAAAGGTCTGCATTGACTTGTACCTGAACTTTATAGGGGACTCAAGGGCTTGAGCACTAGAGATGTGCAGATCAGCTCTAACTTCACCGGAATTCTTTGGCAAAATTACATCTCTTTAAAGGGCCACTATTATGATATGATTCAATGATTCTCAAACGACTCGCCAAATGAATCAATCTCTTTAAATCCCTCCTTTCCGCGAGCTACTCTGCTCTGATTGGCCAGACAGCTCAGTCTGTTGTGAGTGGTCTACTCTGCTCTGATTGGCCAGACAGCTCAGTCTGCTTTGATTGGTCTACTCTGCTCTGATTGGCCAGACAGCTCAGTCTGTTGTGATTGGTTTACAGCGTACAGCACGCGCCGAAAACAAAAACTCCTATTGCCATAACAACGACAGCTCTGCATGTCCTGAGGCGTCCTACACCGTAAACTAAACACTGTAACGAACAATGACGTCGATTTTACCATATCAATCCGAGCGCGAGTCCGGTGATGAAACACTAGAAGAACTAGTTATTCAACCCTAACTTCCATCGCCAGGGCGACTCAATCAGGACGTTGTAGGGTTAATGAGTGTTGAGTTGATGGAGTGTGTGTCGCGCAGGGAACGCTCAGCTGGTGAAGGAGATCGTGGAGGAAGACTCGGGGGTGTAGGGATAATGAGTGTTGAGTTGATGGAGTGTGTGTCGCGCAGGGAACGCTCAGCTGGTGAAGGAGATCGTGGAGGAAGACTCGGGAGTGTAGGGTTAATGAGTGTTGAGTTGATGGAGTGTGTGTCGCGCAGGGAACGCTCAGCTGGTGAAGGAGATCGTGGAGGAGGACTCGGGGGTGTAGGGATAATGAGTGTTGAGTTGATGGAGTGTGTGTCGCGCAGGGAACGCTCAGCTGGTGAAGGAGATCGTGGAGGAGGACTCGGGAGTGTAGGGTTAATGAGTGTTGAGTTGATGGAGTGTGTGTCGCGCAGGGAACGCTCAGCTGGTGAAGGAGATCGTGGAGGAAGACTCGGGAGTGTAGGGTTAATGAGTGTTGAGTTGATGGAGTGTGTGTCGCGCAGGGAACGCTCAGCTGGTGAAGGAGATCGTGGAGGAGGACTCGGGGGTGTAGGGTTAATGAGTGTTGAGTTGATGGAGTGTGTGTCGCGCAGGGAACGCTCAGCTGGTGAAGGAGATCGTGGAGGAGGACTCGGGAGTGTAGGGTTAATGAGTGTTGAGTTGATGGAGTGTGTGTCGCGCAGGGAACGCTCAGCTGGTGAAGGAGATCGTGGAGGAGGACTCGGGAGTGTAGGGTTAATGAGTGTTGAGTTGATGGAGTGTGTGTCGCGCAGGGAACGCTCAGCTGGTGAAGGAGATCGTGGAGGAAGACTCGGGGGTGTAGGGATAATAAGTGTTGAGTTGATGGAGTGTGTGTCGCGCAGGGAACGCTCAGCTGGTGAAGGAGATCGTGGAGGAGGACTCGGGAGTGTAGGGTTAATGAGTGTTGAGTTGATGGAGTGTGTGTCGCGCAGGGAACGCTCAGCTGGTGAAGGAGATCGTGGAGGAGGACTCGGGAGTGTAGGGTTAATGAGTGTTGAGTTGATGGAGTGTGTGTCGCGCAGGGAACGCTCAGCTGGTGAAGGAGATCGTGGAGGAGGACTCGGGGGTGTAGGGTTAATGAGTGTTGAGTTGATGGAGTGTGTGTCGCGCAGGGAACGCTCAGCTGGTGAAGGAGATCGTGGAGGAGGACTCGGGAGTGTAGGGTTAATGAGTGTTGAGTTGATGGAGTGTGTGTCGCGCAGGGAACGCTCAGCTGGTGAAGGAGATCGTGGAGGAGGACTCGGGAGTGTAGGGTTAATGAGTGTTGAGTTGATGGAGTGTGTGTCGCGCAGGGAACGCTCAGCTGGTGAAGGAGATCGTGGAGGAGGACTCGGGAGTGTAGGGATAATGAGTGTTGAGTTGATGGAGTGTGTGTCGCACAGGGAACGCTCAGCTGGTGAAGGAGATCGTGGAGGAGGACTCGGGAGTGTAGGGTTAATGAGTGTTGAGTTGATGGAGTGTGTGTCGCGCAGGGAACGCTCAGCTGGTGAAGGAGATCGTGGATGAGGACTCGGGGGTGTAGGGTTAATGAGTGTTGAGTTGATGGAGTGTGTGTCGCGCAGGGAACGCTCAGCTGGTGAAGGAGATCGTGGATGAGGACTCGGGAGTGTAGGGTTAATGAGTGTTGAGTTGATGGAGTGTGTGTCGCGCAGGGAACGCTCAGCTGGTGAAGCAGATCATGGAGGAGGACTCGGGGGTGTAGGGTTAATGAGTGTTGAGTTGATGGAGTGTGTGTCGCGCAGGGAACGCTCAGCTGGTGAAGGAGATCGTGGAGGAGGACTCGGGGGTGTAGGGATAATGAGTGTTGAGTTGATGGAGTGTGTGTCGCGCAGGGAACGCTCAGCTGGTGAAGGAGATCGTGGAGGAGGACTCGGGAGTGTAGGGTTAATGAGTGTTGAGTTGATGGAGTGTGTGTCGCGCAGGGAACGCTCAGCTGGTGAAGGAGATCGTGGAGGAGGACTCGGGAGTGTAGGGTTAATGAGTGTTGAGTTGATGGAGTTTGTGTCGCGCAGGGAACGCTCAGCTGGTGAAGGAGATCGTGGAGGAGGACTCGGGAGTGTAGGGTTAATGAGTGTTGAGTTGATGGAGTGTGTGTCGCGCAGGGAACGCTCAGCTGGTGAAGGAGATCGTGGAGGAGGACTTGGGAGTGTAGGGTTAATGAGTGTTGAGTTGATGGAGTGTGTGTCGCGCAGGGAACGCTCAGCTGGTGAAGGAGATCGTGGAGGAGGACTTGGGAGTGTAGGGTTAATGAGTGTTGAGTTGATGGAGTGTGTGTCGCGCAGGGAACGCTCAGCTGGTGAAGGAGATCGTGGAGGAGGACTCGGGAGTGTAGGGTTAATGAGTGTTGAGTTGATGGAGTGTGTGTCGCGCAGGGAACGCTCAGCTGGTGAAGGAGATCGTGGAGGAGGACTCGGGGGTGTAGGGTTAATGAGTGTTGAGGTGATGGAGTGTGTGTCGCGCAGGGAACGCTCAGCTGGTGAAGGAGATCGTGGAGGAAGACTCGGGGGTGTAGGGTTAATGAGTGTTGAGTTGATGGAGTGTGTGTCGCGCAGGGAACGCTCAGCTGGTGAAGGAGATCGTGGAGGAAGACTCGGGGGTGTAGGGATAATGAGTGTTGAGTTGATGGAGTGTGTGTCGCGCAGGGAACGCTCAGCTGGTGAAGGAGATCTTGGAGGAGGACTCGGGAGTGTAGGGTTAATGAGTGTTGAGTTGATGGAGTGTGTGTCGCGCAGGGAACGCTCAGCTGGTGAAGGAGATCGTGGAGGAGGACTCGGGGGTGTAGGGTTAATGAGTGTTGAGTTGATGGAGTGTGTGTCACGCAGGGAACGCTCAGCTGGTGAAGGAGATCGTGGAGGAGGACTCGGGGGTGTAGGGATAATGAGTGTTGAGTTGATGGAGTGTGTGTCGCGCAGGGAACGCTCAGCTGGTGAAGGAGATCGTGGAGGAGGACTCGGGAGTGTAGGGATAATGAGTGTTGAGTTGATGGAGTGTGTGTCGCGCAGGGAACGCTCAGCTGGTGAAGGAGATCGTGGAGGAGGACTCGGGAGTGTAGGGATAATGAGTGTTGAGTTGATGGAGTGTGTGTCGCGCAGGGAACGCTCAGCTGGTGAAGGAGATCGTGGAGGAGGACTCGGGAGTGTAGGGATAATGAGTGTTGAGTTGATGGAGTGTGTGTCGCGCAGGGAACGCTCAGCTGGTGAAGGAGATCGTGGAGGAGGACTCGGGGAGTGTAGGGATAATGAGTGTTGAGTTGATGGAGTGTGTGTTGCGCAGGGAACGCTCAGCTGGTAAAGGAGATCGTGGAGGAGGACTCAGGAGTGTAGGGTTAATGAGTGTTGAGTTGATGGAGTGTGTGTCGCGCAGGGAGCGCTCAGCTGGTGAAGGAGATCGTGGAGGAGGACTCGGGGGTGTAGGGTTAATGAGTGTTGAGTTGATGGAGTGTGTGTTGCGCAGGGAACGCTCAGCTGGTGAAGGAGATCGTGGAGGAGGACTCGGGGGTGTAGGGATAATGAGTGTTGAGTTGATGGAGTGTGTGTTGCGCAGGGAACGCTCAGCTGGTAAAGGAGATCGTGGAGGAGGACTCGGGAGTGTAGGGTTAATGAGTGTTGAGTTGATGGAGTGTGTGTCGCGCAGGGAACGCTCAGCTGGTGAAGGAGATCGTGGAGGAGGACTCGGGGGTGTAGGGTTAATGATTGTTGAGTTGATGGAGTGTAGGGTTAATGAGTGTTGAGTTGATGGAGTGTGTGTTGCGCAGGAAACGCTCAGCTGGTAAAGGAGATCGTGGAGGAGGACTCGGGGGTGTAGGGTTAATGAGTGTTGAGTTGATGGAGTGTAGGGTTAATGAGTGTTGAGTTGATGGAGTGTGTGTCGCGCAGGGAACGCTCAGCTGGTGAAGGAGATCGTGGAGGAGGACTCAGGAGTGTAGGGTTAATGAGTGTTGAGTTGATGGAGTGTGTGTCGCGCAGGGAACGCTCAGCTGGTGAAGGAGATCGTGGAGGAGGACTCAGGAGTGTAGGGTTAATGAGTGTTGAGTTGATGGAGTGTGTGTCGCGCAGGGAACGCTCAGCTGGTGAAGGAGATTGTGGAGGAGGACTCGGGGCAGGTGAACGCCCTGAACGCCGATGGAGCGTCTCCGCTGATGATGGCGGCTGTGAGTGGGCAGCTGGAGCTGGTGCAGATGCTGGTGGAGAAACAAGCTCACGTGGACCAACGGGACTCAGTGCACGGCTGGACGGCGCTCATGCAGGCCACGTACCACGGGTCAGCACACACACCCTTACACACGGGTCAGCACACACACCCTTACACACGGGTCAGCACACACACCCTAACAGGGCCCTGCGTTTACTGGGATCTAATCAGACGTCACACAAAGGGTTGAAGGGTATAAGAAAAGGCTTAATTATCATTTCAAGAGGTCTTCAATTCGGGGACGAAAAGCAGCAGGTGAGAACACGGAGCTGTTGCTCTTTCTACAAACAGCGAATGTCAGGCGAGAACTTATGATCTACTGATGATGAATTATGGCAATGTTTATGGTCTTTATATTGTACCTTCAAACTAAAGGCAAAATGGCAGTGTTCACGTGATTTATATTCACACATATATTTAATCATGAACATTCATATCACATCATAATCATACTATTATTATTTTATCATATTATGTTGATCATATTATACAACTTTTTGTTTTTGTCAAAAATGCATTATTTGACCTGTGAAGGTTAAGTAGTTATTTTTGTCATTTTATGGTTTAGGATGTTCCCTGCCTCCCTTTAGCAATCAGTTTATTTGTTTATGGTCTGGTATTAAAGGCCTTGAGTTTGAATCCTTCGTGATGTTGTGCTTGTGTCGTTAGGAATAAAGAAGTGGTGAAGTTTCTTCTGAACCAGGGCGCCGACGTCAACCTGAGAGCCAAGAACGGATACACGGCCTTTGATCTGGTCATGCTGCTGAACGACCCCGGTGAGCGAGTGTGTGCGTGTGTGTGTGTGTGTGTGTTTGTGTGTGTTCTTTGAAAAATGCAGAAAAATAAGTTAATGCATTCATGACATCAAGGCTAGGTTATTGTAATGCTATTAGAGATGCACCGATTACAATTTTCTAGGCCATTTCCAATTCTTCATTGAGTTTGACCTGCCGATACTGATTTTAGCCGATTCCGATTTCATTTTTTCAAACTGCTTTACAGCACACACAAATATTCATTTTCAAAATTTTTGTTTTTTATAAAACACCATATACTTTCACCCAAACTGAATAATAAGTTTAAATGGGTACATTTTCTATAAATATCTAGTCACTTTTTTGACATAGCCTACTCCAGTTCTTGTTAAAACACACTAGACATGCAAATTCTGTGCAGTTAGGGCACTTTTTGTATGAAATTATATTTATTTTGTCCATCAAAAGTGCGCTTTCACTTTAATTGAGCGTGAGCAGCGCAGCAGAAATAGACTCGGCGCCGAAACCCACGCTGCATCCCTGCTGCTCCCGCGACACTCCATCACTGCTGCTCCCGCGACACTCATCACTGCTGCTCCCGCGACGCTCCTGCTTGACGATCACGCGACGCTCCATCACTGCTGCTCCCGCGACGCTCCATCACTGCTGCTCCCGCGACGCTCCATCACTGCTGCTCCCGCGACGCTCCATCACTGCTGCTCCCGCGACGCTCATGCTTGACGATCACGCGCTGCTCCTGCTTGACGATCACGCGCTGCTCCTGCTCGACGATCACGCGACGCTCCTGCTTGACGATCACGCGCTGCTCTTGCTTGACGACCACGCGACGCTCCTGCTTGACGATCACGCGACGCTCCTGCTCGACGATCACGCGCTGCTCCTGCTCGACGATCACGCGACGCTCCTGCTTGACGATCACGCGACGCTCCTGCTTGACGATCACGCGACGCTCCTGCTTGACGATCACGCGACGCTCCTGCTTGACGATCACGCGACGCTCCTGCTTGACGATCACGCGACGCTCCTGCTTGACGATCACGCGACGCTCCTGCTTGACGATCACGCGACGCTCCTGCTTGACGATCACGCGACGCTCCTGTTCTTACCTCGAGTTCTTACCAGAACCAGAAAGTATAACCATATTAGCCCCGTTCTGTCAACACTGCATTGGCTGCCTATTAAACACTCTAACACTCTAACACTCTGCTACTGTAATCTCCTGTTATCTCTGTGTGTGTGTGTGTGTGTGTGTGTGTGTGTGTGTGTGTGTGTGTGTGTGTGTGTCCTCAGACACGGAGCTGGTGCGTCTGCTGGCGTCGGTGTGTATGCTGCTGGACAGAGACAAGAACAAACACAGAGGAACATCTCCTGCCAAGAGGAGGCCGTCTCTCAGTGTGACGCCGCCACAGGACGATAGAGGCGGCCTGAAGGTGACCTCTGACCCACTGACCTCTGACCCCTAACCTCTAACCCCTGACCGCTGACTCCTAACCTCTGACCCACTAACCCCTGACCCACTGACCTCTGACCCACTGACCTCTGACCCACAAACCCCTAACCCACTGACCTCTGACCCCTAAAGGATTGAGCATTTTAGAAATGTGAAAATCGTAAT
>JARPMJ010002976.1:62500-97500 GCA_033366665.1 Phoxinus dragarum
CACGTCAAAAGGTCTCATATCGGTCTCCTCTGTGTCTCTGTGACCTCTGTGTCCTCTGTGACCTCTGTGTCCTCTGTGTCCTTTAAGATCTCTGTGTCCTTTGTGACCTCTGTGTCCTCTGTGACCTCTGTGTCCTCTGTGACCTCTGTGTCCTCTGTGACCTCTGTGTCCTCTGTGTCCTTTAAGATCTCTGTGTCCTTTGTGACCTCTGTGTCCTCTGTGACCCTCTGTGTCCTCTGTGACCTCTGTGTCCTTTGTGACCTCTGTGACCTCTATGACCTCTGTGTCCTCTGTGACCTCTGTGTCCTCTGTGACCTCTGTGACCTCTGTGTCCTCTGTGACCTCTGTGTCCTTTGTGACCTCTGTGACCTCTATGACCTCTGTGTCCTTTGTGACCTCTGTGTCCTCTGTGACCTCTGTGACCTCTGTGACCTCTATGACCTCTGTGTCCTTTGTGACCTCTGTGACCTCTGTGACCTTTGTGTCCTCTGTGTCCTCTGTGACCTCTGTGACCTCTGTGTCCTCTGTGACCTCTATGACCTCTGTGTCCTTTGTGACCTCTGTGACCTCTGTCAAGATGATTGACAAGTTCCCTTCAGCTTATTGTGGCTTCATTCATAAACCGGTGGAGACACGAGACACTGCATGCAGCCGTCTTATTCTACATTAGTATTAATACTGCAGCAAATTTAAACGTGTGTGTGTTGCACTTAATATATCAACTTCATATTTTTTCATGTCATAATTATGATTTACAAAACCATGATTTATGTATTTTCTGTTATGTGGTGTAAATGAGCGTCTCTCTGTATTTATCTCTGATTATTTCCTCACACACAGACGAGTTATCTGGGATTCTGAGGAAACTTTCTCTGGAGAAATACCAGCCCATCTTCGAGGAGCAGGAGGTGCGTCTCCAGGATCCTTCACTCTATGCTCACGTTCATATCATAACTGGAGAATCTGAATAGATCATCACTGGATCTCACTGTCAGTCTTTTAACATTTCTATCGTAAAACTGTTTTGGCTACTTGTATATCTTACACTCTTCCCATGCTGACTTTACACTTGTGCATTAGCAGATGCTTTTATCTTGCGGGTCTTTAAACAGAAGCAACTAACTCCTGCTCCGCTTCTGTACGGACGCCGCCTCCTTTGCTCTGATTGGCCAAAACATATTGACGAGCGCTGTCAGACTGCTGAGCAAGAGCAACTTTTAAAACGTTTAGTCTTCCTAGCAACAAACAGAGCAGCACCCCGGATTATGAAGTATTGTGAGACAGTATGGGAGTGTTATGAGTGTGTGTGTGTGTGTGTGTGTGATGAACGCAGGTGGACATGGAGGCGTTTCTGACCCTGACTGACGGAGACCTGAAGGAACTGGGCATCAAAACTGACGGACCCCGACAGCAGATCCTGGCGGCCATATCGGAGCTGAACGCCGGGAAGGTGAGTTTGTGCGGCGTCAGTGTGTCACCGGCTCAGTCTGACTGTCACCGTGACGTGTGTGTCTTCTCGTGACAGGGCAGGGAACGACAGATCTTACAAGAAACCATCCATAACTTCCAGTCTTCGTTTGGCAGCAGCGCCAGTAACCCTCGGCCCGCGGGTCGCCCGCCCTGTGAGTGCCGCTACTGAACGCCCACACCCTCGTTCTGCAACACTGATGCTCCACACACTGACCTGTGCCCTCACTCAACACACTGACCTGTGCCCTCACTCAACACACTGACCTGTGCCCTCACTCAACACACTGACCTGTGCCCTCACTCAACACACTGACCTGTGCCCTCACTCAACACACTGATCTGTGCCCTCACTCAACACACTGACCTGTGCTCTCACTCAACACACTGACCTGTGCCCTCACTCAACACACTGACCTGTGCCCTCACTCAACACACTGATCTGTGCCCCTCACTCAACACACTGACCTGTGCCCTCACTCAACACACTGACCTGTGCCCTCACTCAACACACTGATCTGTGCCCTCACTCAACACACTGACCTGTGCCCTCACTCAACACACTGACCTGTGCCCTCTCTCAACACACTGATCTGTGCCCTCACTCAACACACTGATCTGTGCCCTCACTCAACACACTGATCTGTGCCCTCACTCAACACACTGACCTGTGCCCTCTCTCAACACACTGATCTGTGCCCTCTCTCAACACACTGACCTGTGCCCTCACTCAACACACTGATCTGTGCCCTCACTCAACACACTGATCTGTGCCCTCTCTCAACACACTGACCTGTGCCCTCACTCAACACACTGATCTGTGCCCTCACTCAACACACTGATCTGTGCCCTCTCTCAACACACTGACCTGTGCCCTCACTCAACACACTGATCTGTGCCCTCACTCAACACACTGATCTGTGCCCCTCACTCAACACACTGACCTGTGCCCTCACTCAACACACTGACCTGTGCCCTCACTCAACACACTGACCTGTGCCCTCACTCAACACACTGACCTGTGCCCTCACTCAACACACTGATCTGTGCCCTCTCTCAACACACTGACCTGTGCCCTCACTCAACACACTGATCTGTGCCCTCACTCAACACACTGACCTGTGCCCTCACTCAACACACTGATCTGTGCTCTCACTCAACACACTGACCTGTGCCTTCACTCAACACACTGACCTGTGCCTTCACTCAACACACTGACCTGTGCCCTCACTCAACACACTGATCTGTGCCTTCACTCAACACACTGACCTGTGCCCTCACTCAACACACTGACCTGTGCCTTCACTCAACACACTGATCTGTGCCCTCTCTCAACACACTGATCTGTGCCCTCACTCAACACACTGATCTGTGCCCTCACTCAACACACTGATCTGTGCCCTCTCTCAACACACTGACCTGTGCCCTCACTCAACACACTGATCTGTGCCCTCACTCAACACACTGATCTGTGCCCTCACTCAACACACTGACCTGTGCCCTCACTCAACACACTGACCTGTGCCCTCACTCAACACACTGACCTGTGCCCTCACTCAACACACTGACCTGTGCCCTCACTCAACACACTGATCTGTGCCCTCTCTCAACACACTGACCTGTGCCCTCACTCAACACACTGATCTGTGCCCTCACTCAACACACTGACCTGTGCCCTCACTCAACACACTGATCTGTGCTCTCACTCAACACACTGACCTGTGCCTTCACTCAACACACTGACCTGTGCCTTCACTCAACACACTGACCTGTGCCCTCACTCAACACACTGATCTGTGCCTTCACTCAACACACTGACCTGTGCCCTCACTCAACACACTGATCTGTGCCTTCACTCAACACACTGACCTGTGCCCTCACTCAACACACTGACCTGTGCCTTCACTCAACACACTGACCTGTGCCCTCACTCAACACACTGACCTGTGCCTTCACTCAACACACTGACCTGTGCCCTCACTCAACACACTGACCTGTGCCCTCACTCAACACACTGACCTGTGCCCTCACTCAACACACTGACCTGTGCCTTCACTCAACACACTGACCTGTGCCTTCACTCAACACACTGACCTGTGCCCTCACTCAACACACTGACCTGTGCCCTCACTCAACACACTGACCTGTGCCCTCACTCAACACACTGATCTGTGCTCTCACTCAACACACTGACCTGTGCCCTCACTCAACACACTGATCTGTGCTCTCACTCAACACACTGACCTGTGCCCTCACTCAACACACTGATCTGTGCCCTCACTCAACACACTGACCTGTGCCCTCACTCAACACACTGACCTGTGCCCTCACTCAACACACTGATCTGTGCTCTCACTCAACACACTGACCTGTGCCCTCACTCAACACACTGATCTGTGCTCTCACTCAACACACTGACCTGTGCCCTCACTCAACACACTGACCTGTGCCCTCTCTCAACTCACTGACCTGTGCCCTCACTCAACACACTGATCTGTGCCCTCACTCAACACACTGATCTGTGCCCTCACTCAACACACTGACCTGTGCCCTCACTCAACACACTGACCTGTGCCCTCACTCAACACACTGACCTGTGCCCTCACTCAACACACTGACCTGTGCCCTCACTCAACACACTGATCTGTGCCCTCACTCAACACACTGATCTGTGCCTTCACTCAACACACTGATCTGTGCCCTCACTCAACACACTGACCTGTGCCCTCACTCAACACACTGACCTGTGCCCTCTCTCAACACACTGACCTGTGCCCTCACTCAACACACTGACCTGTGCCCTCACTCAACACACTGACCTGTGCTCTCACTCAACACACTGACCTGTGCCCTCACTCAACACACTGATCTGTGCCCTCACTCAACACACTGACCTGTGCCCTCACTCAACACACTGATCTGTGCCCTCACTCAACACACTGACCTGTGCCCTCACTCAACACACTGATCTGTGCCTTCACTCAACACACTGACCTGTGCCCTCACTCAACACACTGACCTGTGCCCTCACTCAACACACTGATCTGTGCCCTCACTCAACACACTGATCTGTGCCTTCACTCAACACACTGACCTGTGCCCTCACTCAACACACTGACCTGTGCCCTCACTCAACACACTGACCTGTGCCCTCACTCAACACACTGATCTGTGCCCTCACTCAACACACTGACCTGTGCCCTCACTCAACACACTGATCTGTGCCCTCACTCAACACACTGACCTGTGCCCTCACTCAACACACTGATCTGTGCCCTCACTCAACACACTGATCTGTGCCCTCACTCAACACACTGACCTGTGCCCTCACTCAACACACTGATCTGTGCTCTCACTCAACACACTGACCTGTGCCCTCACTCAACACACTGACCTGTGCCCTCACTCAACACACTGACCTGTGCCCTCACTCAACACACTGACCTGTGCCCTCACTCAACACACTGACCTGTGCCCTCACTCAACACACTGATCTGTGCCTTCACTCAACACACTGACCTGTGCCCTCACTCAACACACTGACCTGTGCCCTCACTCAACACACTGACCTGTGCCCTCACTCAACACACTGATCTGTGCCCTCACTCAACACACTGACCTGTGCCCTCTCTCAACACACTGATCTGTGCCCTCACTCAACACACTGACCTGTGCCCTCACTCAACACACTGACCTGTGCCCTCTCTCAACACACTGATCTGTGCCCTCACTCAACACACTGACCTGTGCCCTCACTCAACACACTGACCTGTGCCCTCACTCAACACACTGACCTGTGCCCTCACTCAACACACTGACCTGTGCCCTCACTCAACACACTGACCTGTGCCCTCACTCAACACACTGACCTGTGCCCTCACTCAACACACTGACCTGTGCCCTCACTCAACACACTGACCTGTGCCCTCACTCAACACACTGACCTGTGCCCTCACTCAACACACTGATCTGTGCCCTCACTCAACACACTGACCTGTGCCCTCACTCAACACACTGACCTGTGCCCTCTCTCAACACACTGACCTGTGCCCTCACTCAACACACTGACCTGTGCCCTCACTCAACACACTGACCTGTGCCCTCACTCAACACACTGATCTGTGCCCTCACTCAACACACTGATCTGTGCCCTCACTCAACACACTGACCTGTGCCCTCACTCAACACACTGATCTGTGCTCTCACTCAACACACTGATCTGTGCCCTCACTCAACACACTGACCTGTGCCCTCACTCAACACACTGACCTGTGCCCTCTCTCAACACACTGATCTGTGCCCTCACTCAACACACTGATCTGTGCCCTCACTCAACACACTGACCTGTGCCCTCACTCAACACACTGATCTGTGCCCTCACTCAACACACTGACCTGTGCCCTCACTCAACACACTGATCTGTGCCCTCACTCAACACACTGACCTGTGCCCTCACTCAACACACTGACCTGTGCCCTCACTCAACACACTGACCTGTGCCCTCACTCAACACACTGATCTGTGCCCTCACTCAACACACTGACCTGTGCCCTCACTCAACACACTGACCTGTGCCCTCACTCAACACACTGATCTGTGCCCTCACTCAACACACTGATCTGTGCCCTCACTCAACACACTGACCTGTGCCCTCTCTCAACACACTGATCTGTGCCCTCTCTCAACACACTGATCTGTGCCCTCACTCAACACACTGACCTGTGCCCTCTCTCAACACACTGACCTGTGCCCTCACTCAACACACTGACCTGTGCCCTCACTCAACACACTGATCTGTGCCCTCACTCAACACACTGATCTGTGCCCTCACTCAACACACTGACCTGTGCCCTCACTCAACACACTGACCTGTGCCCTCACTCAACACACTGATCTGTGCCCTCACTCAACACACTGACCTGTGCCCTCTCTCAACACACTGACCTGTGCCCTCACTCAACACACTGACCTGTGCCCTCACTCAACACACTGACCTGTGCCCTCACTCAACACACTGACCTGTGCCCTCTCTCAACACACTGATCTGTGCCCTCACTCAACACACTGACCTGTGCCCTCACTCAACACACTGACCTGTGCCCTCTCTCAACACACTGATCTGTGCCCTCACTCAACACACTGATCTGTGCCCTCACTCAACACACTGACCTGTGCCCTCACTCAACACACTGACCTGTGCCCTCACTCAACACACTGACCTGTGCCCTCACTCAACACACTGACCTGTGCCCTCTCTCAACACACTGACCTGTGCCCTCTCTCAACACACTGACCTGTGCCCTCTCTCAACACACTGATCTGTGCCCTCTCTCAACACACTGATCTGTGCCCTCACTCAACACACTGACCTGTGCCCTCACTCAACACACTGATCTGTGCCCTCACTCAACACACTGATCTGTGCCCTCACTCAACACACTGATCTGTGCCCTCACTCAACACACTGACCTGTGCCCTCACTCAACACACTGACCTGTGCCCTCACTCAACACACTGATCTGTGCCCTCACTCAACACACTGACCTGTGCCCTCCCTCAACACACTGACCTGTGCCCTCTCTCAACACACTGATCTGTGCCCTCACTCAACACACTGACCTGTGCCCTCACTCAACACACTGACCTGTGCCCTCACTCAACACACTGATCTGTGCCCTCACTCAACACACTGACCTGTGCCCTCACTCAACACACTGACCTGTGCCCTCACTCAACACACTGACCTGTGCCCTCACTCAACACACTGACCTGTGCCCTCTCTCAACACACTGACCTGTGCCCTCTCTCAACACACTGACCTGTGCCCTCTCTCAACACACTGATCTGTGCCCTCTCTCAACACACTGATCTGTGCCCTCACTCAACACACTGACCTGTGCCCTCACTCAACACACTGATCTGTGCCCTCACTCAACACACTGATCTGTGCCCTCACTCAACACACTGACCTGTGCCCTCACTCAACACACTGACCTGTGCCCTCACTCAACACACTGATCTGTGCCCTCACTCAACACACTGACCTGTGCCCTCCCTCAACACACTGACCTGTGCCCTCACTCAACACACTGACCTGTGCCCTCTCTCAACACACTGACCTGTGCCCTCACTCAACACACTGATCTGTGCCCTCACTCAACACACTGACCTGTGCCCTCACTCAACACACTGACCTGTGCCCTCTCTCAACACACTGACCTGTGCCCTCTCTCAACACACTGATCTGTGCCCTCTCTCAAACACACTGACCTGTGCCCTCTCTCAACACACTGACCTGTGCCCCTCACTCAACACACTGATCTGTGCCCTCACTCAACACACTGACCTGTGCCCTCTCTCAACACACTGATCTGTGCCCTCACTCAACACACTGATCTGTGCCCTCACTCAACACACTGACCTGTGCCCTCTCTCAACACACTGACCTGTGCCCTCACTCAACACACTGATCTGTGCCCTCACTCAACACACTGACCTGTGCCCTCACTCAACACACTGACCTGTGCCCTCACTCAACACACTGACCTGTGCCCTCACTCAACACACTGACCTGTGCCCTCACTCAACACACTGACCTGTGCCCTCACTCAACTCACTGACCTGTGCCCTCACTCAACACACTGATCTGTGCCCTCACTCAACACACTGACCTGTGCCCTCTCTCAACACACTGACCTGTGCCCTCACTCAACACACTGATCTGTGCCCTCACTCAACACACTGACCTGTGCCCTCACTCAACACACTGACCTGTGCCCTCACTCAACACACTGACCTGTGCCCTCACTCAACACACTGACCTGTGCCCTCACTCAACACACTGACCTGTGCCCTCTCTCAACTCACTGACCTGTGCCCTCACTCAACACACTGATCTGTGCCCTCACTCAACACACTGATCTGTGCCCTCACTCAACACACTGATCTGTGCCCTCACTCAACACACTGACCTGTGCCCTCACTCAACACACTGACCTGTGCCCTCACTCAACACACTGACCTGTGCCCTCACTCAACACACTGACCTGTGCCCTCACTCAACACACTGATCTGTGCCCTCACTCAACACACTGATCTGTGCCTTCACTCAACACACTGATCTGTGCCCTCACTCAACACACTGACCTGTGCCCTCACTCAACACACTGACCTGTGCCCTCACTCAACACACTGACCTGTGCCCTCACTCAACACACTGACCTGTGCCCTCACTCAACACACTGATCTGTGCCCTCACTCAACACACTGACCTGTGCCCTCACTCAACACACTGATCTGTGCCCTCACTCAACACACTGACCTGTGCCCTCACTCAACACACTGATCTGTGCCTTCACTCAACACACTGACCTGTGCCCTCACTCAACACACTGACCTGTGCCCTCACTCAACACACTGATCTGTGCCCTCACTCAACACACTGATCTGTGCCTTCACTCAACACACTGACCTGTGCCCTCACTCAACACACTGACCTGTGCCCTCACTCAACACACTGACCTGTGCCCTCACTCAACACACTGATCTGTGCCCTCACTCAACACACTGACCTGTGCCCTCACTCAACACACTGATCTGTGCCCTCACTCAACACACTGACCTGTGCCCTCACTCAACACACTGATCTGTGCCCTCACTCAACACACTGATCTGTGCCCTCACTCAACACACTGACCTGTGCCCTCACTCAACACACTGATCTGTGCTCTCACTCAACACACTGACCTGTGCCCTCACTCAACACACTGACCTGTGCCCTCACTCAACACACTGACCTGTGCCCTCACTCAACACACTGACCTGTGCCCTCACTCAACACACTGACCTGTGCCCTCACTCAACACACTGATCTGTGCCTTCACTCAACACACTGACCTGTGCCCTCACTCAACACACTGACCTGTGCCCTCACTCAACACACTGACCTGTGCCCTCACTCAACACACTGATCTGTGCCCTCACTCAACACACTGACCTGTGCCCCTCTCTCAACACACTGATCTGTGCCCTCACTCAACACACTGACCTGTGCCCTCACTCAACACACTGACCTGTGCCCTCTCTCAACACACTGATCTGTGCCCTCACTCAACACACTGACCTGTGCCCTCACTCAACACACTGACCTGTGCCCTCACTCAACACACTGACCTGTGCCCTCACTCAACACACTGACCTGTGCCCTCACTCAACACACTGACCTGTGCCCTCACTCAACACACTGACCTGTGCCCTCACTCAACACACTGACCTGTGCCCTCACTCAACACACTGACCTGTGCCCTCACTCAACACACTGACCTGTGCCCTCACTCAACACACTGATCTGTGCCCTCACTCAACACACTGACCTGTGCCCTCACTCAACACACTGACCTGTGCCCTCTCTCAACACACTGACCTGTGCCCTCACTCAACACACTGACCTGTGCCCTCACTCAACACACTGACCTGTGCCCTCACTCAACACACTGATCTGTGCCCTCACTCAACACACTGATCTGTGCCCTCACTCAACACACTGACCTGTGCCCTCACTCAACACACTGATCTGTGCTCTCACTCAACACACTGACCTGTGCCCTCACTCAACACACTGATCTGTGCCCTCACTCAACACACTGACCTGTGCCCTCACTCAACACACTGACCTGTGCCCTCTCTCAACACACTGATCTGTGCCCTCACTCAACACACTGACCTGTGCCCTCACTCAACACACTGACCTGTGCCCTCTCTCAACACACTGATCTGTGCCCTCACTCAACACACTGACCTGTGCCCTCACTCAACACACTGATCTGTGCTCTCTCTCAACACACTGACCTGTGCCCTCACTCAACACACTGATCTGTGCTCTCTCTCAACACACTGACCTGTGCCCTCACTCAACACACTGATCTGTGCTCTCACTCAACACACTGACCTGTGCCCTCACTCAACACACTGATCTGTGCCCTCACTCAACACACTGACCTGTGCCCTCACTCAACACACTGATCTGTGCCCTCACTCAACACACTGACCTGTGCCCTCACTCAACACACTGACCTGTGCCCTCACTCAACACACTGACCTGTGCCCTCACTCAACACACTGATCTGTGCCCTCACTCAACACACTGACCTGTGCCCTCACTCAACACACTGACCTGTGCCCTCACTCAACACACTGATCTGTGCCCTCACTCAACACACTGATCTGTGCCCTCACTCAACACACTGACCTGTGCCCTCTCTCAACACACTGATCTGTGCCCTCTCTCAACACACTGATCTGTGCCCTCTCTCAACACACTGACCTGTGCCCTCACTCAACACACTGATCTGTGCCCTCACTCAACACACTGATCTGTGCCCTCACTCAACACACTGACCTGTGCCCTCACTCAACACACTGATCTGTGCCCTCACTCAACACACTGATCTGTGCCCTCACTCAACACACTGACCTGTGCCCTCACTCAACACACTGACCTGTGCCCTCACTCAACACACTGATCTGTGCCCTCACTCAACACACTGACCTGTGCCCTCTCTCAACACACTGACCTGTGCCCTCACTCAACACACTGACCTGTGCCCTCACTCAACACACTGACCTGTGCCCTCACTCAACACACTGACCTGTGCCCTCTCTCAACACACTGATCTGTGCCCTCACTCAACACACTGACCTGTGCCCTCACTCAACACACTGACCTGTGCCCTCTCTCAACACACTGATCTGTGCACTCACTCAACACACTGATCTGTGCCCTCACTCAACACACTGACCTGTGCCCTCACTCAACACACTGACCTGTGCCCTCACTCAACACACTGACCTGTGCCCTCACTCAACACACTGACCTGTGCCCTCTCTCAACACACTGACCTGTGCCCTCTCTCAACACACTGACCTGTGCCCTCTCTCAACACACTGATCTGTGCCCTCTCTCAACACACTGATCTGTGCCCTCACTCAACACACTGACCTGTGCCCTCACTCAACACACTGATCTGTGCCCTCACTCAACACACTGATCTGTGCCCTCACTCAACACACTGACCTGTGCCCTCACTCAACACACTGACCTGTGCCCTCACTCAACACACTGATCTGTGCCCTCACTCAACACACTGACCTGTGCCCTCCCTCAACACACTGACCTGTGCCCTCACTCAACACACTGACCTGTGCCCTCACTCAACACACTGACCTGTGCCCTCTCTCAACACACTGATCTGTGCCCTCACTCAACACACTGACCTGTGCTCTCACTCAACACACTGATCTGTGCCCTCACTCAACACACTGACCTGTGCCCTCTCTCAACACACTGACCTGTGCCCTCACTCAACACACTGACCTGTGCTCTCACTCAACACACTGATCTGTGCCCTCACTCAACACACTGATCTGTGCCCTCACTCAACACACTGACCTGTGCCCTCTCTCAACACACTGATCTGTGCCCTCACTCAACACACTGACCTGTGCCCTCACTCAACACACTGACCTGTGCCCTCTCTCAACACACTGACCTGTGCCCTCTCTCAACACACTGATCTGTGCCCTCTCTCAACACACTGACCTGTGCCCTCTCTCAACACACTGACCTGTGCCCTCACTCAACACACTGATCTGTGCCCTCACTCAACACACTGACCTGTGCCCTCTCTCAACACACTGATCTGTGCCCTCACTCAACACACTGATCTGTGCCCTCACTCAACACACTGACCTGTGCCCTCTCTCAACACACTGACCTGTGCCCTCACTCAACACACTGATCTGTGCCCTCACTCAACACACTGATCTGTGCCCTCTCTCAACACACTGACCTGTGCCCTCTCTCAACACACTGATCTGTGCCCTCACTCAACACACTGATCTGTGCCCTCACTCAACACACTGACCTGTGCCCTCTCTCAACACACTGACCTGTGCCCTCTCTCAACACACTGATCTGTGCCCTCACTCAACACACTGATCTGTGCCCTCACTCAACACACTGACCTGTGCCCTCTCTCAACACACTGACCTGTGCCCTCTCTCAACACACTGATCTGTGCCCTCACTCAACACACTGATCTGTGCTCTCACTCAACACACTGACCTGTGCCCTCACTCAACACACTGACCTGTGCCCTCACTCAACACACTGACCTGTGCCCTCTCTCAACACACTGATCTGTGCCCTCTCTCAACACACTGATCTGTGCCCTCACTCAACACACTGACCTGTGCCCTCACTCAACACACTGACCTGTGCCCTCTCTCAACACACTGACCTGTGCCCTCACTCAACACACTGACCTGTGCCCTCACTCAACACACTGACCTGTGCCCTCTCTCAACACACTGACCTGTGCCCTCACTCAACACACTGACCTGTGCCCTCACTCAACACACTGACCTGTGCCCTCACTCAACACACTGATCTGTGCCCTCACTCAACACACTGATCTGTGCCCTCCCTCAACACACTGACCTGTGCCCTCACTCAACACACTGACCTGTGCCCTCACTCAACACACTGATCTGTGCCCTCACTCAACACACTGATCTGTGCCCTCACTCAACACACTGACCTGTGCCCTCTCTCAACACACTGACCTGTGCCCTCACTCAACACACTGACCTGTGCCCTCACTCAACACACTGATCTGTGCCTTCACTCAACACACTGATCTGTGCCCTCTCTCAACACACTGACCTGTGCCCTCACTCAACACACTGACCTGTGCCCTCACTCAACACACTGATCTGTGCCCTCACTCAACACACTGACCTGTGCCCTCTCTCAACACACTGACCTGTGCCCTCACTCAACACACTGACCTGTGCCCTCACTCAACACACTGACCTGTGCCCTCACTCAACACACTGACCTGTGCCCTCTCTCAACACACTGATCTGTGCCCTCACTCAACACACTGACCTGTGCCCTCACTCAACACACTGACCTGTGCCCTCTCTCAACACACTGACCTGTGCCCTCACTCAACACACTGACCTGTGCCCTCTCTCAACACACTGATCTGTGCCCTCACTCAACACACTGACCTGTGCCCTCACTCAACACACTGACCTGTGCCCTCTCTCAACACACTGATCTGTGCCCTCACTCAACACACTGACCTGTGCCCTCACTCAACACACTGACCTGTGCCCTCTCTCAACACACTGACCTGTGCCCTCACTCAACACACTGACCTGTGCCCTCTCTCAACACACTGATCTGTGCCCTCACTCAACACACTGACCTGTGCCCTCACTCAACACACTGATCTGTGCCCTCACTCAACACACTGATCTGTGCCCTCACTCAACACACTGACCTGTGCCTTCACTCAACACACTGATCTGTGCCCTCACTCAACACACTGACCTGTGCCCTCTCTCAACACACTGATCTGTGCTCTCACTCAACACACTGATCTGTGCCTTCACTCAACACACTGATCTGTGCCCTCACTCAACACACTGATCTGTGCCCTCACTCAACACACTGACCTGTGCCTTCACTCAACACACTGATCTGTGCCCTCACTCAACACACTGACCTGTGCCCTCTCTCAACACACTGATCTGTGCTCTCACTCAACACACTGATCTGTGCCCCTCACTCAAACACAAACTGATCTGTGCCCTCACTCAACACACTGATCTGTGCTCTCACTCAACACACTGATCTGTGCCTTCACTCAACACACTGATCTGTGCCCTCACTCAACACACTGATCTGTGCCTTCACTCAACACACTGACCTGTGCCCTCACTCAACACACTGATCTGTGCCCTCACTCAACACACTGATCTGTGCCCTCACTCAACACACTGACCTGTGCCCTCACTCAACACACTGATCTGTGCTCTCACTCAACACACTGATCTGTGCCCTCACTCAACACACTGACCTGTGCCCTCACTCAACACACTGATCTGTGCCCTCACTCAACACACTGATCTGTGCTCTCACTCAACACACTGATCTGTGCCTTCACTCAACACACTGATCTGTGCCCTCACTCAACACACTGATCTGTGCCTTCACTCAACACACTGACCTGTGCCCTCACTCAACACACTGATCTGTGCCCTCACTCAACACACTGATCTGTGCCCTCACTCAACACACTGACCTGTGCCCTCACTCAACACACTGACCTGTGCCCTCACTCAACACACTGACCTGTGCCCTCACTCAACACACTGACCTGTGCCCTCTCTCAACACACTGACCTGTGCCCTCTCTTAACACACTGACCTGTGCCCTCTCTCAACACACTGATCTGTGCCCTCTCTCAACACACTGATCTGTGCCCTCACTCAACACACTGACCTGTGCCCTCACTCAACACACTGATCTGTGCCCTCACTCAACACACTGATCTGTGCCCTCACTCAACACACTGACCTGTGCCCTCACTCAACACACTGACCTGTGCCCTCACTCAACACACTGATCTGTGCCCTCACTCAACACACTGATCTGTGCCCTCACTCAACACACTGACCTGTGCCCTCACTCAACACACTGACCTGTGCCCTCTCTCAACACACTGATCTGTGCCCTCACTCAACACACTGACCTGTGCCCTCACTCAACACACTGACCTGTGCCCTCTCTCAACACACTGATCTGTGCCCTCACTCAACACACTGACCTGTGCCCTCACTCAACACACTGACCTGTGCTCTCACTCAACACACTGATCTGTGCCCTCACTCAACACACTGATCTGTGCCCTCACTCAACACACTGACCTGTGCCCTCACTCAACACACTGACCTGTGCCCTCTCTCAACACACTGACCTGTGCCCTCTCTCAACACACTGATCTGTGCCCTCTCTCAACACACTGACCTGTGCCCTCACTCAACACACTGATCTGTGCCCTCACTCAACACACTGACCTGTGCCCTCTCTCAACACACTGATCTGTGCCCTCACTCAACACACTGATCTGTGCCCTCACTCAACACACTGACCTGTGCCCTCTCTCAACACACTGACCTGTGCCCTCACTCAACACACTGATCTGTGCCCTCACTCAACACACTGATCTGTGCCCTCTCTCAACACACTGACCTGTGCCCTCTCTCAACACACTGATCTGTGCCCTCACTCAACACACTGATCTGTGCCCTCACTCAACACACTGACCTGTGCCCTCTCTCAACACACTGACCTGTGCCCTCTCTCAACACACTGATCTGTGCCCTCACTCAACACACTGATCTGTGCCCTCACTCAACACACTGACCTGTGCCCTCTCTCAACACACTGACCTGTGCCCTCTCTCAACACACTGATCTGTGCCCTCACTCAACACACTGATCTGTGCTCTCACTCAACACACTGACCTGTGCCCTCTCTCAACACACTGATCTGTGCCCTCACTCAACACACTGACCTGTGCCCTCACTCAACACACTGACCTGTGCTCTCACTCAACACACTGACCTGTGCCCTCTCTCAACACACTGACCTGTGCCCTCTCTCAACACACTGACCTGTGCCCTCTCTCAACACACTGATCTGTGCCCTCACTCAACACACTGATCTGTGCCCTCACTCAACACACTGACCTGTGCCCTCTCTCAACACACTGACCTGTGCCCTCTCTCAACACACTGATCTGTGCCCTCACTCAACACACTGATCTGTGCCCTCACTCAACACACTGACCTGTGCCCTCACTCAACACACTGATCTGTGCTCTCACTCAACACACTGACCTGTGCCCTCACTCAACACACTGACCTGTGCCCTCACTCAACACACTGACCTGTGCCCTCACTCAACACACTGACCTGTGCCCTCACTCAACACACTGACCTGTGCCCTCACTCAACACACTGACCTGTTCCCTCACTCAACACACTGACCTGTGCCCTCACTCAACACACTGACCTGTGCCCTCACTCAACACACTGACCTGTGCCCTCACTCAACACACTGATCTGTGCTCTCACTCAACACACTGACCTGTTCCCTCACTCAACACACTGATCTGTGCTCTCACTCAACACACTGACCTGTGCCCTCACTCAACACACTGACCTGTGCTCTCACTCAACACACTGACCTGTGCCCTCACTCAACACACTGACCTGTGCCCTCACTCAACACACTGACCTGTGCTCTCACTCAACACACTGACCTGTTCCCTCACTCAACACACTGATCTGTGCTCTCACTCAACACACTGACCTGTGCCTTCACTCAACACACTGACCTGTGCCCTCACTCAACACACTGACCTGTGCCCTCTCTCAACTCACTGACCTGTGCCCTCACTCAACACACTGACCTGTGCCCTCACTCAACACACTGACCTGTGCCCTCACTCAACACACTGACCTGTGCTCTCACTCAACACACTGACCTGTGCCCTCACTCAACACACTGATCTGTGCTCTCACTCAACACACTGACCTGTGCCCTCACTCAACACACTGACCTGTGCCCTCACTCAACACACTGACCTGTGCCCTCACTCAACACACTGACCTGTGCCCTCACTCAACACACTGATCTGTGCCCTCACTCAACACACTGACCTGTGCCCCTCACTCAACACACTGACCTGTGCTCTCACTCAACACACTGACCTGTGCCCTCACTCAACACACTGATCTGTGCCCTCACTCAACACACTGACCTGTGCCCTCACTCAACACACTGACCTGTGCCCTCACTCAACACACTGATCTGTGCCCTCCCTCAACACACTGACCTGTGCCCTCACTCAACACACTGACCTGTGCCCTCACTCAACACACTGATCTGTGCCCTCACTCAACACACTGACCTGTGCTCTCACTCAACACACTGATCTGTGCTCTCACTCAACACACTGACCTGTGCCCTCACTCAACACACTGATCTGTGCCCTCACTCAACACACTGATCTGTGCTCTCACTCAACACACTGATCTGTGCTCTCACTCAACACACTGACCTGTGCCCTCACTCAACACACTGACCTGTGCCCTCACTCAACACACTGACCTGTGCCCTCACTCAACACACTGACCTGTGCTCTCACTCAACACACTGACCTGTGCCCTCACTCAACACACTGATCTGTGCTCTCACTCAACACACTGACCTGTGCCCTCACTCAACACACTGACCTGTGCCCTCACTCAACACACTGACCTGTGCCCTCACTCAACACACTGACCTGTGCCCTCACTCAACACACTGATCTGTGCCCTCACTCAACACACTGACCTGTGCCCCTCACTCAACACACTGACCTGTGCTCTCACTCAACACACTGACCTGTGCCCTCACTCAACACACTGATCTGTGCCCTCACTCAACACACTGACCTGTGCCCTCACTCAACACACTGACCTGTGCCCTCACTCAACACACTGATCTGTGCCCTCCCTCAACACACTGACCTGTGCCCTCACTCAACACACTGACCTGTGCCCTCACTCAACACACTGATCTGTGCCCTCACTCAACACACTGACCTGTGCTCTCACTCAACACACTGATCTGTGCTCTCACTCAACACACTGACCTGTGCCCTCACTCAACACACTGATCTGTGCTCTCACTCAACACACTGACCTGTGCCCTCACTCAACACACTGACCTGTGCCCTCACTCAACACACTGATCTGTGCTCTCACTCAACACACTGACCTGTGCTCTCACTCAACACACTGACCTGTGCTCTCACTCAACACACTGACCTGTGCCCTCACTCAACACACTGACCTGTGCTCTCACTCAACACACTGACCTGTGCCCTCACTCAACACACTGACCTGTGCTCTCACTCAACACACTGATCTGTGCCCTCACTCAACACACTGATCTGTGCCCTCACTCAACACACTGACCTGTGCCCTCACTCAACACACTGATCTGTGCTCTCACTCAACACACTGACCTGTGCCCTCACTCAACACACTGACCTGTGCTCTCACTCAACACACTGATCTGTGCCCTCACTCAACACACTGACCTGTGCTCTCACTCAACACACTGACCTGTGCCCTCACTCAACACACTGACCTGTGCTCTCACTCAACACACTGATCTGTGCCCTCACTCAACACACTGATCTGTGCCCTCACTCAACACACTGACCTGTGCCCTCACTCAACACACTGATCTGTGCTCTCACTCAACACACTGACCTGTGCCCTCACTCAACACACTGACCTGTGCTCTCACTCAACACACTGATCTGTGCTCTCACTCAACACACTGACCTGTGCTCTCACTCAACACACTGATCTGTGCCCTCACTCAACACACTGATCTGTGCCCTCACTCAACACACTGATCTGTGCCCTCACTCAACACACTGATCTGTGCCCTCACTCAACACACTGATCTGTGCCCTCACTCAACACACTGACCTGTGCCCTCACTCAACACACTGATCTGTGCTCTCACTCAACACACTGACCTGTGCCCTCACTCAACACACTGACCTGTGCTCTCACTCAACACACTGACCTGTGCCCTCACTCAACACACTGACCTGTGCTCTCACTCAACACACTGACCTGTGCCCTCACTCAACACACTGACCTGTGCTCTCACTCAACACACTGATCTGTGCCCTCACTCAACACACTGATCTGTGCCCTCACTCAACACACTGACCTGTGCCCTCACTCAACACACTGATCTGTGCTCTCACTCAACACACTGACCTGTGCCCTCACTCAACACACTGACCTGTGCTCTCACTCAACACACTGATCTGTGCTCTCACTCAACACACTGACCTGTGCTCTCACTCAACACACTGATCTGTGCCCTCACTCAACACACTGATCTGTGCTCTCACTCAACACACTGACCTGTGCTCTCACTCAACACACTGATCTGTGCCCTCACTCAACACACTGACCTGTGCTCTCACTCAACACACTGATCTGTGCCCTCACTCAACACACTGACCTGTGCTCTCACTCAACACACTGATCTGTGCTCTCACTCAACACACTGACCTGTGCTCTCACTCAACACACTGACCTGTGCCCTCACTCAACACACTGACCTGTGCTCTCACTCAACACACTGATCTGTGCCCTCACTCAACACACTGATCTGTGCCCTCACTCAACACACTGACCTGTGCCCTCACTCAACACACTGACCTGTGCCCTCTCTCAACACACTGACCTGTGCCCTCTCTCAACACACTGATCTGTGCCCTCTCTCAACACACTGACCTGTGCCCTCTCTCAACACACTGACCTGTGCCCTCACTCAACACACTGATCTGTGCCCTCACTCAACACACTGACCTGTGCCCTCTCTCAACACACTGATCTGTGCCCTCACTCAACACACTGATCTGTGCCCTCACTCAACACACTGACCTGTGCCCTCTCTCAACACACTGACCTGTGCCCTCACTCAACACACTGATCTGTGCCCTCACTCAACACACTGATCTGTGCCCTCTCTCAACACACTGACCTGTGCCCTCTCTCAACACACTGATCTGTGCCCTCACTCAACACACTGATCTGTGCCCTCACTCAACACACTGACCTGTGCCCTCTCTCAACACACTGACCTGTGCCCTCTCTCAACACACTGATCTGTGCCCTCACTCAACACACTGATCTGTGCCCTCACTCAACACACTGACCTGTGCCCTCTCTCAACACACTGACCTGTGCCCTCTCTCAACACACTGATCTGTGCCCTCACTCAACACACTGATCTGTGCTCTCACTCAACACACTGACCTGTGCCCTCACTCAACACACTGACCTGTGCTCTCACTCAACACACTGACCTGTGCCCTCACTCAACACACTGACCTGTGCCCTCACTCAACACACTGATCTGTGCTCTCACTCAACACACTGACCTGTGCCCTCACTCAACACACTGACCTGTGCCCTCACTCAACACACTGACCTGTGCCCTCACTCAACACACTGACCTGTGCCCTCACTCAACACACTGACCTGTGCCCTCACTCAACACACTGACCTGTTCCCTCACTCAACACACTGACCTGTGCCCTCACTCAACACACTGACCTGTGCCCTCACTCAACACACTGATCTGTGCTCTCACTCAACACACTGACCTGTTCCCTCACTCAACACACTGATCTGTGCTCTCACTCAACACACTGACCTGTGCCCTCACTCAACACACTGACCTGTGCTCTCACTCAACACACTGACCTGTGCCCTCACTCAACACACTGACCTGTGCCCTCACTCAACACACTGACCTGTGCCCTCACTCAACACACTGACCTGTGCCCTCACTCAACACACTGACCTGTGCCCTCACTCAACACACTGATCTGTGCCCTCACTCAACACACTGACCTGTGCCCTCACTCAACACACTGACCTGTGCTCTCACTCAACACACTGACCTGTGCCCTCACTCAACACACTGATCTGTGCTCTCACTCAACACACTGACCTGTGCCCTCACTCAACACACTGACCTGTGCCCTCACTCAACACACTGACCTGTGCCCTCACTCAACACACTGATCTGTGCCCTCCCTCAACACACTGACCTGTGCCCTCACTCAACACACTGACCTGTGCCCTCACTCAACACACTGATCTGTGCCCTCACTCAACACACTGACCTGTGCTCTCACTCAACACACTGATCTGTGCTCTCACTCAACACACTGACCTGTGCCCTCACTCAACACACTGATCTGTGCTCTCACTCAACACACTGACCTGTGCCCTCACTCAACACACTGACCTGTGCCCTCACTCAACACACTGATCTGTGCTCTCACTCAACACACTGACCTGTGCTCTCACTCAACACACTGACCTGTGCTCTCACTCAACACACTGACCTGTGCCCTCTCTCAACACACTGACCTGTGCCCTCACTCAACACACTGATCTGTGCTCTCACTCAACACACTGACCTGTGCTCTCACTCAACACACTGACCTGTGCTCTCACTCAACACACTGACCTGTGCCCTCACTCAACACACTGATCTGTGCTCTCACTCAACACACTGACCTGTGCCCTCACTCAACACACTGACCTGTGCCCTCACTCAACACACTGACCTGTGCCCTCACTCAACACACTGACCTGTGCCCTCACTCAACACACTGATCTGTGCCCTCACTCAACACACTGACCTGTGCTCTCACTCAACACACTGATCTGTGCTCTCACTCAACACACTGACCTGTGCCCTCACTCAACACACTGATCTGTGCTCTCACTCAACACACTGACCTGTGCCCTCACTCAACACACTGACCTGTGCCCTCACTCAACACACTGATCTGTGCTCTCACTCAACACACTGACCTGTGCTCTCACTCAACACACTGACCTGTGCTCTCACTCAACACACTGACCTGTGCCCTCTCTCAACACACTGACCTGTGCCCTCACTCAACACACTGATCTGTGCTCTCACTCAACACACTGACCTGTGCTCTCACTCAACACACTGACCTGTGCCCTCACTCAACACACTGACCTGTGCCCTCACTCAACACACTGATCTGTGCTCTCACTCAACACACTGACCTGTGCTCTCACTCAACACACTGACCTGTGCCCTCACTCAACACACTGACCTGTGCCCTCACTCAACACACTGACCTGTGCCCTCACTCAACACACTGATCTGTGCCCTCACTCAACACACTGACCTGTGCCCTCACTCAACACACTGATCTGTGCCCTCTCTCAACACACTGATCTGTGCCCTCACTCAACACACTGACCTGTGCCCTCACTCAACACACTGACCTGTGCCCTCACTCAACACACTGATCTGTGCCCTCTCTCAACACACTGACCTGTGCCCTCACTCAACACACTGATCTGTGCCCTCTCTCAACACACTGACCTGTGCCCTCACTCAACACACTGACCTGTGCTCTCACTCAACACACTGACCTGTGCTCTCACTCAACACACTGACCTGTGCCCTCACTCAACACACTGACCTGTGCCCTCACTCAACACACTGATCTGTGCTCTCACTCAACACACTGACCTGTGCTCTCACTCAACACACTGACCTGTGCCCTCACTCAACACACTGACCTGTGCCCTCACTCAACACACTGACCTGTGCCCTCACTCAACACACTGATCTGTGCCCTCACTCAACACACTGATCTGTGCCCTCTCTCAACACACTGACCTGTGCCCTCACTCAACACACTGACCTGTGCCCTCTCTCAACACACTGATCTGTGCCCTCACTCAACACACTGACCTGTGCCCTCACTCAACACACTGATCTGTGCCCTCTCTCAACACACTGATCTGTGCCCTCACTCAACACACTGATCTGTGCCCTCTCTCAACACACTGATCTGTGCCCTCACTCAACACACTGACCTGTGCCCTCACTCAACACACTGATCTGTGCCCTCTCTCAACACACTGACCTGTGCCCTCACTCAACACACTGATCTGTGCCCTCTCTCAACACACTGACCTGTGCCCTCTCTCAACACACTGATCTGTGCCCTCTCTCAACACACTGACCTGTGCCCTCACTCAACACACTGATCTGTGCTCTCACTCAACACACTGACCTGTGCTCTCACTCAACACACTGACCTGTGCCCTAACACAACACACTGATCTGTGCCCTCTCTCAACACACTGATCTGTGCCCTCTCTCAACACACTGACCTGTGCCCTCACTCAACACACTGATCTGTGCTCTCACTCAACACACTGACCTGTGCTCTCACTCAACACACTGACCTGTGCCCTCACTCAACACACTGATCTGTGCTCTCACTCAACACACTGACCTGTGCCCTCACTCAACACACTGATCTGTGCTCTCACTCAACACACTGACCTGTGCCCTCACTCAACACACTGACCTGTGCCCTCACTCAACACACTGACCTGTGCTCTCACTCAACACACTGATCTGTGCTCTCACTCAACACACTGATCTGTGCTCTCACTCAACACACTGACCTGTGCCCTCACTCAACACACTGATCTGTGCCCTCTCTCAACACACTGACCTGTGCCCTCTCTCAACACACTGATCTGTGCCCTCTCTCAACACACTGATCTGTGCCCTCTCTCAACACACTGACCTGTGCCCTCACTCAACACACTGATCTGTGCCCTAACACAACACACTGACCTGTGCCCTCTCTCAACACACTGATCTGTGCCCTAACACAACACACTGACCTGTGCCCTCTCTCAACACACTGATCTGTGCCCTCTCTCAACACACTGACCTGTGCCCTCACTCAACACACTGACCTGTGCCCTCACTCAACACACTGACCTGTGCCCTCTCTCAACACACTGATCTGTGCCCTCTCTCAACACACTGACCTGTGCCCTCACTCAACACACTGATCTGTGCCTCACTCAACACACTGACCTGTACCCTCACTCAACACACTGACCTGTGCCCTCACTCAACACACTGACCTGTGCCCTCACTCAACACACTGACCTGTGCCCTCTCTCAACACACTGACCTGTGCCCTCACCCAACACACTGACCTGTGCCCTCACCCAACACACTGACCTGTGCCCTCACTCAACACACTGACCTGTGCCCTCACCCAACACACTGACCTGTGCCCTCACCCAACACACTGACCTGTGCCCTCTCTCAACACACTGACCTGTGCCCTCACTCAACACACTGATCTGTGCCCTCACTCAACACACTGACCTGTGCCCTCACCCAACACACTGACCTGTGCCCTCTCTCAACACACTGACCTGTGCCCTCACCCAACACACTGACCTGTGCCCTCTCTCAACACACTGACCTGTGCCCTCACTCAACACACTGATCTGTGCCCTCACTCAACACACTGACCTGTGCCCTCACCCAACACACTGACCTGTGCCCTCACTCAACACACTGACCTGTGCCCTCACCCAACACACTGACCTGTGCCCTCACCCAACACACTGACCTGTGCCCTCTCTCAACACACTGACCTGTGCCCTCACCCAACACACTGACCTGTGCCCTGTCTCAACACACTGACCTGTGCTCTCTCTCTCACTTTGCTCTGGTACTCATTAACCCGCGGTCATTAAAGTTAGTCTTGATTATTTCCAGCAACCACTCATGCATAGCAACACCCTAGCAACAGCACAAATGGTCTTGGTGTGTGTCGTCCTGATAAAGTGTGTGTTCAGCTCCGTCAGGCTGGAGTCGACAGCAGCTGCAGTCCAGCGGACGCTGAGGGTCAGAGGGAAGATCGTGGAGATGCTGTAATACCCCCGTCTCACACCAGGGGGCGCCACGGGTCGGGACGCGCGTGGTGACCGGGTCGGGACGCGCGCTGAGAGAACTTCAGCTTCACACGGATCCGTCTGGTGGGTTTCAGAGAACATGTGGACTGTTCCAGATTAACAGAGATTCTGTTCTGTGCAGGACTATCATTTATTATCATTATTATTTTGTGCTTTATTTGTACTTATGGAGTGTGTTTAAACACATTTATATTTTAATGTTTTAGAGTCTTTCACTATTCTGAAACCGCTTCAGTGCATCTTACAGTGAAAATAAACATTTCTCAACTATCTTAAAGCTTGTGGTACATTATTAAAGTCCCCGTAGTCAATCATTTTATCCTTTAAACTCATCTTTGATCACCAAAATGACATATTTAAGAGATTTTTCCTTGAAAATAATTCTTCATGCATTAAAATATCTTGAATGTAACTCGACACCCTTGCCTCATTTAGTATGCGCGGTTCTATGAATATGCAAATGAGCCCCGCCTCCACTCACTCACTCACTCACTCAGAGATCCACTGGTGGACGATCACACGTTGATCTGATTGGTCAAGGAAGTGTGTGACGTCAGAAACACCAGCGATTTCAAACCGTGTTTTTGAGACTGTCTTTGGTTCACTGCAGTTTTAAGCAGAAAATACTCAGCAATGCTGTCCACTTATGAACTTACACATGGTGTGTGTTAAAGCAGATTAATAACACCACATACACACATAAACTACAGTAAAAGCTGGATTTACACCACAGGGGGACTTTTAAGAAACCATTTTCAAGATCATGCGTGTGGTTTCTTGATTGTGCGGACGGGTCAGACGTGTTCTGAGGATCTGGGGATGTGAGGCCAGCGCTCGAGCCGAATCTGCACAGCTCCTGAATCACTGACTCCACACACTCTGCCAGCGGCTCGCTGACCTCACTAACAGCGGCTTTCCGTCCGGCCCGCTGAACCGGCGCGGTGTTTGCAAACATGCGATTATCCATGGCCTGTTCTGCCTGTGTGCGCTCGTGCTCAGAGACTCTTCAACCATCAGAGTAAACTGAGTCCTTTCTGCCCAACAACAAGAATCTGCATAAACAGAGTCTGGAGAACCGAGCACAGCTGACCGGTAGTGAGGATGGGCTTCACTGAAGGGTTGAGGAAGTGATGCGATGGACCCGTTGCCCAGAGGAAGTGATGCGATGGGCCGTGGGTCGTGTGTGTCTGTGGGCGGGTTACGGCATCACATGTGCAGTGTGTTGTGTGAACAGTTGCGTGCAGAGACCTGACAGTGTGTCACTACAGTGAGGGATTGTGGGAGATTAAATGGGATGATCCTGTAGAGACGGATGGGATTATCCTGCAGTGCATCACAACACTCTAATATCTCTCTCTCTCTCTCTCTCTCACACACACACACTCTCTCTCTCTCTCTCTCTCTCTCTCCCTCTCTCTCTCTCTCTCTCACACACACACACACACACACACACACACTGTAAACCCAGATTTTGTTTCTAATTAAACTTATGAGTGATCATTACTTATTCTTTTATATTAGTAAAAACCTGCTATCATTACTAAACAACATTAGTTGATTGTACTATTTAGCTGAAAGATTAATTGCACTAATCAGGTTTAGCAGAGATAACTTAGTATGTTTAGTTTCATTAGGAAGGGGAGGGGGTTAAACCCTGCCTGGTCACGTGAAAAGACCCAAGGCGGTACGAGCACAGACCTTGGCAGCAGACGGTATTGAGAATTAACAGAGGTTTAGATGTTGATGAATTATTGTTTAATTGTTTAAATTGTGTTGGCTTTAGTTGGGCCCTTGATATTTGAACATTAGTTTTTATCTGGCTGCTTTACTTGTGTGTTTAAAAGGCACAATTGGTATAGCACGTATTGATGTTGTCATCAATAAAGATTATAAGTCAGTAGCACCTCATTTCATCTAGAGTTTAATCTATTATTTTCTGGATTTTTCCATATGATTGATATGAAAGACCTGTGATTTTTTTCACCAGGAAATCCAACAGAATTGTTATAATTTGAACAGTTGAAAAAAACATTATGTATATTTTTTTTCAAATGCCATGTTATTTTGTCACACATAGACATCAACAATCAGCATATGAATCTCAACAATGGTGACACTCAAATGAAAAGTTTAGTTTCAGCTTGTGTAAAAAGTTAGGGTTCCATGTTAATACAACTCAACATGTTTAGTTTCAGCTTGTGTAAAAACTAAAGTGGTATAGGGCAACGGGTTTCCACGCGATTTGCGAGTAAAGTCAACTAATTCGGGTTAAGAGTGGAAATTAACACTAAGTTAATTGAACTTTATTGTCTAAGTACATTAAATAATCGTCAAGTTTGGTGAATTTAACAATTTAAGTCAAGTCTACATAAGCACCAAGTTAAGTAAACTTAAATATGCACGTTTTGGGAGACCCTATTACTCAATTAAATTGACGGAACGAGTTTACTCAAATCAATTGAGTTCAATCAACTTATTAGGGTTTTCAGTGCACACTCTCTCTCCCTCCCTCTCTCTCTCTCTCTCTCACACACACACACACACACTCTCTCTCTCTCTCTCTCAATTCAATTCAGAAAGCTTTATTGGCCTGACAAAAATACATTTTGTATTGCCAAAGCATCAATACAACATATAAAATGATTTAGAACATTTAGTACAGAAAATAATAATTAAATAAATGTAAAAAAGAAAAATAAATAAATTGTAGAGCACTTTATTTGGTGATTTAGGAGAGGACCCCAAACTTCACTGCCATATAATGCAATTGGTTCTAGAACTGATTGGAATATTTCGAGCCAGATTCTGATTGGTATTTCAGTTTGGATAGATGTTTTGATGGAATAGTTCATTCACAGCCAAATTTAGGTTTCCAGTTGCACTGATTTTCAGCCCGAGGGTTAGCTTGTGGTATGGTCAATTTTGGTCATACCGAGGGTGAAATTGTGACTTTTAGTCAACCCTCTCACACACACACTCTCTCACACACCCACTCTCTCACACACACCCACACACACACACACATTAAGCAAAACATGATTTAGATGAATTTATGACCTAACGTTGTTTTTTGTCACAGTGAGTCGTTTAAAAAAAAAAAGTAATTAACTAGTAGCCTATAGGTTTATTTGCAAAAAAAAAATCAGTATGCTACATGCATGAACCCCATGTGTATCCCCAATTAAAACAAAACAAAAACAATCAACGAAACGCCAGTTGTGGGACACTTCATATATAGATCTCCTGCACTGACCATTATACAGTCCTGAGCTGGACGGTGACACCACGGCTTTCTCCAGAGCGGCTATATATATATAAATGAACTAAATTAATAATTTTTTTATAACAGAAATTAACCAGTGAACTTACTTGGACTATGGCAGTATTTTCTTATTCTAGATCTGCTGTACAGTCGAAACGAGCTTTGCATTATTTTCCTGTTATCTCTGTAAAGCTGCTTTAAAACAGTCAGTAGCCTATTGTAAAAGCGCAGTAATAAAGCTGACACACACACACACACACACGCCGTTCGGCTTCCACAACACACTGCGCGATCTTATCCGCGATGTTTGTCAGTCACAGTCGCCTCAGTATATCGTTATGCAGCCAAACAATCATTATTGTACCAAACAAAAGATAATGATAAAATGCATCACAAGTGCTTTGGTTCAAGAAGACTTAAGAAAGTTTGTGATTTTACCACATGTAATCCTTTATTATCGTTATTGTGCGTAAAACCGCCGATGACCGATCCTGCTCATTCCAGTCGATCGATATGTTTGTTTCCTTCACTGAACTGTCGAATAATGTCCGCTTTACATCGAGAGAAACATGAGCAGATTTACTTCAGGGTTTCGCTTTTCTTGAAATCCGATGTTTAAATGTTTCATCTTTCATTCCGTTAAAATCCATCTGTCCATAACGCCTTCATACGAGCTTCTGAAGAGACTGAGACGGAGAGAGAGAAATCCCTCCCCTCAGTGTGTGTGTGTGTGTGTGTGTGTGTGTGTGTGAGTTTGAGTGTGTGAGTGTGTGTGTGCGTGCGTGTGTGGCTCAGAATCGCGTGCGAAGAGTCCGGCGTGTCATTCTGTGGAATCCGCCACCTGAACACAGTATATAACAGCAAACACACACACACACACATACAGTCACACACACAGTCACACACACTCTTCTCCAGCTCATTCTGCGCTCGATCTTCACAGAAGGTACTTTATTTTGATTGATTGATTATTAGATATCAGCTCTCGCTTTAAATGTTTACGAGTGAATCTTTGAATCCGCCATTCATTCATTCAATCGATTCTCTGCTTAACTAGTAAAACTGAAAGAAGTTGCTGAGTGAGTGATGATGATTGAGATGTGATATGACTGCATGCACCGACCCAAGTGTGTATTATGATTATGATTATGATTGTGGTGTTGCATGTTTCAGAGCATCCGCTGAAGATGATTCCTCCTGGAGACTGTCTGTACGCCGGGAGGAAGAGGAGGAAACCCGTACAGAAACAGTTAAGCCTCGCTCTACTGTACATACATCTATATCTCATGACCGTACACATAACATCTGAAGGGTTTAGCAGAAACTGCTCACTGCACATGGTGGATTAGAGGATCTTGAAACACTTCACATTACAGTCAACATTTCATTAAATATTCATCAATATTATTGATCTCCTGCATTGACACTATTATACAAGAACTGCACTGAGCTGGACGATGACATCACGGTTTACTCCAGAGCGACTATATGAATTAACTAAATTAATAACTTTTTTAAAACAATACTGAACCGTCACTGACCTGAGCTGGACTGTGTCGCTATCCTCTTCTGGAAACAAACTTTGTTTTCCTGCTATCTCTGTGAAGCGGCGTACACTCTCTGTGTTGTAAAAGCGCTGTATAAATAAATGTGACTTGATTTAACATTATTAACGGTTATTATTATATGATAAACAACAAAGTAATGAGAGTGTAGACGCTTATGATACACTGTAAACAACACAGGAGAAAGTGGGTCAGAGTTAGAAATGACTGACAGAGGACATCAGAAAATATTGAGTTCAGATTAAAGCAAATTAACATTAATAAAACCTCAAAAGGGTTAAACTGCCCGTAACTGCAGATTCATAACTGCCCTGAAATGAAGCGTTGCCAGTATTTATGTTGATTAATATATTATTATTATGATATAAATGTATATATTTGTAGCTGTGCTTTTAACCACTTCAGCAGCAGTCGCTCTAAACCAAGGAAAGCTGGACCGTGTTTATCTGAAAACACCGTCCGCCGTGTTTGTTCGTTTATTACTGCATTTATTCTAGATGCTCTTGAAGTGACCTGTGCTCGGGGTCAGGGGTCAAGGGTCAGTCAGGTGAAGTGACCTGTGCTCGGGGTCAGGGGTCAAGGGTCTGTCAGGTGAAGTGACCTGTGCTCAGGGTCAGGGGTCAAGGGTCTGTCAGGTGAAGTGACCTGTGCTCGGGGTCAGGGGTCAAGGGTCTGTCAGGTGAAGTGACCTGTGCTCAGGGTCAGGGGTCAAGGGTCTGTCAGGTGAATTGACCTGTGCTTGGGGTCAGGGGTCAAGGGTCAGTCAGGTGATTCATGTGTTTGATTAAACCGAACATTATTACAGTGTGTTCATTTCTGTTCTTGAGTAATATTTCTGTGTGTGTGTGAAGCTCGTTCAGACGTGTCACTGAACATTACTCTGCACATTATTGAGTGTGTGATTGGATCTGTCCATGCTGTGTGACTCTGGCATGCTGGAAAAGATCCTCATCTCAGAGTGTGTGTGTGTGATCTGGTCAGTTCTTCATAAGTGTGTGTTGTTTTATCCAGCAGAAAGCCAGCGCCTGCGACGGAGAAGTCGAACCCGTCGAAGCGTCACCGCGAGCGCCTGAACGCCGAGCTGGAGCGGCTGTCGAGTCTGTTGCCCTTCTGTCCCGAGATCATCTCCAAACTCGACAAGCTCTCCGTCCTGCGCCTCAGCGTCAGCTACCTGCGCGTCAAGAGCTCCTTCAGCGGTAGGACACGTGTGTGTGTGTGTGTGTGTGTGTGTGGTCAGGTCCTTCCTCAGATCTGGATCCGGCAGGCTGCGGGAAAACCTCGGGATAAACAAAGACACTAATATTAGCGTAGACGCCATCCTTCTTATGATGTAACGAGTACATCAGGATTTAAGGGAAGTGTTCCCAGTTCCGGCTGTTCTCATCTATGCAGCCTAACATTGAGTTATAGAAGTCTATAATGTGTTATGTGAATGCTAGGCCGAAGAGATGTGTCTTTAGTCTAGATTTGAACTGACAGAGTGTGTCTGCTTCCCGGACAATGTTAGGAAGACTGTTCCAGAGTTTTGGTGATAAATAGGAAAAGGATCTACCGCCAGCAGTCGATTCTGATATTCTAGGTATTATTAACTGGCCGGAGTTTTGAGATCGCAGTAGACGTGAAGGACTATAATGCGTTAAGAGCTCGCTCAAGTACTGTGGAGCTAAACCATTTAGTGCTTTGTAAGTGATCAGCAATATTTTAAAATGTATACGATGTTTAATAGGCAGCCAATGCAGTGTTGACAGAACGGGGCTAATATGGTCATACTTCCTGGTTCTGGTAAGAACTCGAGCGGCTGCGTTTTGGACTAGCTGTAGTTTGTTTATTAAGCGTGCAGGGCAACCACCCAGTAGAGCATTACAATAATCTAGCCACTGGTGGTGGGTGAGGAGAGACCCCCTGATATGAGTGTAAAGCGCTTTGGGTGTACAGCAGTACATATGAAAGCGCTATATAAATGCCTCATTCTATTCTATTCCATTCTATTCTATGTCATGAACGCATGGACTAATTGTTGTGCATTTTTTATTGAGAGCATGTGGCGGTAATTTAGATATACTTTTAAGATGAAAAAATGCGGTTTTACAGATACTAGACTCGTGACTTTCACATGAAAGGTTGGAATCAAAGAGCACACACACACACACACACACACACACACAGGTTTCTAACCGACGACTAAGCTAATTCCATGTTTCCTAATTATATCTCCTAATGGTAGCATATACAGTGTGTGTGTGTGTGTGTGTGTGTGTGTGTGTGTGTAGCATGTACAGAGTGAACAGCAGCGGTCCTAGTACTGAGCCTTGTGGTACGCCATACTGAACTTGTGATTGATAAGACATCTCTTCATTTACTGCTACAAACTGATAACGGTCAGATAAGTATGATTTAAACCATGCTAGTGCAATTCCACTAATGCCAACATAATGTTCGAGTCTATTTAAAAGGATTTTGTGGTCAATGGTGTCAAATGCAGCACTAAGATCCAGTAATACTAATAGAGAGATACAACCACGATCGGATGATAAGAGCAAATCATGTGTGACTCTAACCCCCAATTTCCACCAACTGCGGAACGGCTGCGTTCCGACTCCGTCCCAGCTCCGGCGATCCGCAGCCCTCCGCAGAACTTCTATTTTTGCCGGATGCCGCAGCCGTTCCGCAGCAATTCAGCACAAGGCAGATCGTGCGGGACAGGTTATATCGCACAATCATACGTGAATCTCGTGGGTCCTCGTGACTTCAGCTGTCAGTCATGGCCGCAGCCGTTCCGCAACAGATCCGGACCTGGTGAGTGAAGGATGGCGAGCACGGAGCCGACACGCGGCCGTTCCGCAGTTGGTGGAAGTCCGGGGTAACGAGAGCTGTCTCTATGGTACGGTCTAAATCCGGACTGAATATTCTCGCAGATATCATTTCTTGCTAGAAAGGAACACAGTTGTGAGGATACTGCTTTTTCTAATATCTTTGACAGAAGAGGCAGATTAGAGATCGGCCAGTAATTGACTAGTTCTGTAGGATCAAGTTGCGTTTTTAACCTCTAAATGTAATTTACACGAGACTAGATAGTGATCTGAGATGTCATCGCTCTGCTGCAGTATTTCAACGGCATCAACATCTATTCCCTGTGATAGTATTAGATCTAGAGTATGATTACGGCAATGAGTCGGTCCTGACACGTGGGATCGGGATCGAAGATTCAGAAACCCGAGCTTTATCATTTGTTCATTTGGATTATATCTGTTTTTTATTTGTTGAACATGCATTTTTACCCTTAGATGTTTTTGGAAGTTTTTTGTATTTTCTAATTCGGGGAACAGACACAGTCTCTATATGATGATATCTGTGAAAGAGTCTCTATGGGATGGGGTTCATCTGACCACAGTGACGTGAGACAGCTAGCAGACGGTCAGCTTATTCTGTGTGTGTGTGTGTGAGTGTGTGTGAGTGAGTGAGTGAGTGTGTGTGTGTGTGTGCGTGTGTATGTGTGTGTGTGTGTGTCACAAGCCGCCACACGCGCCGCATCACGGCAATTTAACATCCTAAAATATCTCGCCCGTTGTAACTGCCATCGTTAATGCAGCAGAGAAACTATGCTTTGGACATTAGTACTGAATATGTGCCTAATTGCAGCACTAAAATCGACCTTTAAACAAGCCTTGTCCAGCGGCCGCATTTACAAACAACAACAGCGGCAAACCCATGACCCTGTCCCGCAATCATCACTGGGCGGTGAGGATGTCCCTTTCGATTTTAACAACTATGTGCGCCAACTTGAATGTCAGGAATGGAAAAAGTTCGAGATCCACGAGAGACTCTTCAGGAAGTCATTGGATACCAAGCTACTCCAAGAAAGAACTCACTTTGCCTGTTCTGGTGACCCGGCGAAATGGAGTAAAGTCGTGTCCGTCCTTTTCGGAGTATTCTTTCAAAACGGAATATTTCGAGTGGGAAGTGCCGGCGGGAAGGAGTTTGGATTGCCACTCTTGAAATACGTGTCGCGCATCCTAAAAAAGTTCCCCTTGAGCGATAAACATCCAGCGGAATTAACACCGACTGCTATTACTTCCTGGATTGAGAAACAGCTGATCTTCGTGCGAGACGTCATCCAGCCGTCGCTCAGCAGAGCTGAGGAACGCCGCAAACAGCCAAAGACAGTAAGCAGAGAAAAACTATCACACCTATGGCAGCACCGCAGGTCTAAAGCTATTGAGATTATTTTAAATAATAACACATTTCCTTCCCCTCCACCTATTATTAACAACACCAGTAATGTGTATAAGTATTACATGGCCAAATGTCAATCATCCCCGTCTCATACATCGGCCACGCCCCCTTGGCCCACCAACATAGAGACAACTGCTCTTCATTTCCCATCCACTGCTCATTTCACTTTTGACGAAGTAGATAAAGTTGTGACCCATCTGCCAAACAACAAAGCTTGTGGATATGATGGGGTAAAATATGAGATCTTGAAAGCCACAAAACCCTGGTCCACCCATATACTCACCTGTATATTTAACATCTGTTTGATTAATGGGAAAGTACCAGACTCATGGAAGGGGGCTCTTATACATAGAATTCCAAAGAAAGACAATATCCCAAGTGATCCATCTACATGGAGAGACATATCTCTCCTTCCCACTATTTACAAAGTGTTTATGAAATGCCTGCTTTCCCGAATCCTTCCATGGCTTGTGGACGCTGGCATTCTCTCACCCAAACAGAAAGCCTATATAGACAGACAGTGTATGAACGAACATGTGTTCTGCCTGAAGACTGGAATTGATGATTTCAAACACGAATCATGTAAATTATATACTGTATTTTTGGACTTTAGAGATGCCTTTGGGACATTATCTCATAAATTGTTGCTTAATGCATTAGAGGAGATCCATCTACCCCAGCCCTTTGTGGACATCATAACAGATGTATACAGGGGATCTTTTGTGCAAGTCATTTGTGGTAAACAACTCACAAAGCCCATACCTCTGAAGGTGGGGATTAAAACAGGCTGCCCCTGGAGTTGCTGTGCTTGAACTTCATCCTGGCCATCAACCAGTGGATGAAATGGATCTGCCAGTGTGCACCACCACATACCAGATCCCCAAACCCTGTCCAGGGGTACGCGGACGATGTTGAGGTGTCCTCCAGGGAGGAGAATATTATTCAAAACATGCTGGTCAGAACGGATGAATTCCTGCGGTGGTCTAAGCTGGAACATACCAAATGTGCAGCATTCTACGAACGGCGAAGCGGTGGCAACCGCTGGTATAAATCTAAAGCCGACAAACCCCCCTCCTTTACAATAATGGAACAGCCTATCAGGGTCTACTCTCGCCATGAAACATACACCTATCTTGGCCATAAATTCAACATCGCAGGTGAGTGGGGTGAACAGG